>PVIY010034600.1:0-26988 GCA_004026745.1 Myrmecophaga tridactyla
GCCTATTTGGATTTATTCTATTTGGAGTTCATTATGCTTACTTGATTTGCATATTTATGTCTTATATAAAGGCTGGGAAGTTTTCCCCAGTTATATCTGCAACAAAATTTCCCAGCTCTTCTTTTCTGTTTCTGGGACACCAGTGATTCTTTTATTTCTGTGTCTCTTGTTGTCCATCACTTCCCTAAGATCCAGTTCCATTTTTCCGTCTTTCTTGCTGTTTGTTTTTGTGTGCACTCTAGTTCACTTGTCTTCTAGCTCATTTATTCTTCCTTCTGCTTCTTGGAATCTGTTTTTGTGTGTCTCTACTATATTTCTAATATGGTCTACTGTGTCTTTCATCTCTGTGAGATCTGGCATTTTTCTCTTTAATGTTTCAAATTCTTTATATTTTCTTCTAGTATCTTCCTAGTATCCCTTATTTCTTGATAAGTATCGTTCAGTAGCTGTTCTGTATTCTGGGTCCCCTCTGGATTATTTATTTGGTCATTTGGCTGGTCTATTTCTGCTTGGACCTTCATAAGCTTTGTGATTTTCTATTGTGTTTGTGGAATTTAATTCTCTTAATAAGGTTATTGTGCAAGTTGGTTTCCTTCACTCTTCTAAAGTTTTGTATTTACTTGTTTTTGCATTGAAGGTTCCCATTTACACTTGGTTTGTCAGTAATTCCCCACCAGACCAAGGCCTCAGATCTCATGTAGGGGTTACAATTCTACTTGAGGGTCTATTAATATTGAAGCAGGGATGCATGGGTAGTTTAGTAAGAACACCTGCCTGCCATGTGGGAAACCAGGGCTTAATTTCCAGTCCATGCTCACCCCCCTCCCCCCCCAAAAAAAGAAGTAAGAATAATAATGAGAAGAATAAATAAATAAATAAATAAATATATATTTATATATGAAAGAAACTATACACCTCAATGGTAGTAGGCCCCAAGATCAGCAGGAAACACTCCGAGATATACTGGGGAAATGAACTCAGATTGGTGCTCACAGAAGGGTGGAAGAATTAAATAAATAAATAAATAAAAATATAAAATATAGATATATACAAATAAAAATCAAAATTAAAGTAGCAATAATACCACTAATAAATATATATATAGAGAGAAAATATGGTAAAGTAGAAAAAAAAAATAAGTAGGCAGATAGGGAGTTTGCCAGCATGTACTTGCCGCTTCTTCCCAGCAGATGGCACTCCTGAGGCACCAGCTCTCCTTAGGCCCAGGTGTCCCCAACCGCATCGGGGGCTGGGCAGATGGTGTGCACAGTGGGGGTGCTACGCCCAGCCCATGGCGACAAGATATCTGGTCCTAGTGTGTGTGGTGGGGGAGCAGACGATCTGTAGCTCCTGGTACCCAGCAGATCTGCTGCATACTGCAACCCACTCCCAGCATTCAGGGATGTGGCTCTTCACACTGGTTGACTGGGCCCACTTCTGGGCTCCCCGCAGGCACCTCTAACCATGAAGCCACTTGGGGAGGTTTCCTCATCCAGCAGCTGAGGCAGGCTGGAGCAGAGGGAGGTCAGTTCCCTCTGATTCACACTTCCACATGAGCCACAGTCCACCCCTAGTCAAGGCTAGTCAGACTCAGCCTGCTTTTCCCATCCCAATCCCTCTCTGCCCCTCTCCTCTCCAAGAAGCTCTGAAAACCTTCTTAAATCATTCACCACCCCCCACCCCTGGGAGTGTAGTCTCAGTCATTCTGTCCTGTCCCATGGAGCAGGGGTGATTTCAACCCACCCACTCTGCCATCCTTCTGGAAGTGCTTTTTTGTAAGTGCTTGGCTATTGAGTTTAAACTTTAAAGTAATTCTGTTCTAGAGAATGAGTTAACAAGATGCTCACTGCCCATTTCTGAAATAAAGGAAAAGCAGAGTGACTCTTCTTCACAATGCTTTAAATATTTTTCACTTCAAATTCTAATCTAAAATTATATATAAATATGAGCATACATATATATATATATGTATACATATATATGCATTTGTGCATGTTAAAGTTTTGAATCACCCTGCTTTCTAAAGAAGTAGCTGGTGTGATATGACTATTATATGCTTGCAAGAAAATCAGAGCTTATCTCATCTTGGACTAAAACTCTTTTCTGGAATATTTTTCTAAAATACATGCCTATCTTCTCTTTCATAACATTGTGTGTATAAAACAATTTTATGTCATTTTCCTTACTTTAACTCTTCTGCAACTCTTTTTCCTTTGTAATCAAATGTATGTCCCAAATCAGTGGTAAGGGGAGCTGAAATAAGGGGGGAGTGAGATGACAGGGCTAAATGGTTGCCTATGCCTTTGTAACAGGAAAAGTTGAGTGAACTCTTTATTCTAAACTGTCAGATAATTTCCAGAAGTAAGGGTGATTATCTTATTCAAAAATATTGATACAAGAAACTACAAATGTTGGAAAGGATTTGGAGAAGTTGGAACACTCATTCACTACTGTAGGAATGTATAATGGTACAGCCACTGGGAGACAGTTTGGCAGTTATTTAGAAAACTAAATCTCAAGTTGCTTTACAAACTGGCAATACCAATATTAGGTATATATCCAGAAGAGTGGAAAACAATGACAAAACAGACAATTGTACACTGATGTTTATAGTGTACTATTCATAACTTTCAAACGATGGAAAAAATCCAAGTGCCCATCAACTGATGAGTGGGTAATCAAAATGCAGTATAAGCACACAATGGAATATTATGAAGCAGTAAGACAAAATGAGGTCATGAAGCATATAACAATGTGGATGAACCTAGAAGACATAATGGTGAGGGCAATAAGCCAAAAATAACACAAAAGGATAGATATAGTAAAATTTCACTATTGTGACTCTGTTAAAGAGAGCAGATTCCAAATTATATGACCCAAGAAGAAAATCTGTACTCATATATCACAATGAACTAGGTGTTGCATCTCTGCGCTAGAATACACAGTGACTTTACAACAATGGCATCCATGTTTCCTATTTTTTAACATTGACCATAATAAAGAGTCTATGAAAAATAGAAAAGTATTGATACAATTATTCAATAAACATATTTTAAAGCACCTAAAGTCTGTTAGCCATGATGTCAACTGTGAGGTATAAAATAATAGACAAGATAAGTATCATCTCTTCCTCAGTGGAACTGCAGTACAGAAATGATAGTTCTTTAGTAAGCAGAAGTTAGACATACTAGAGTTCCAACCAGAACAGGGTCATAAGAAATCAAGCATCAGTGAATATTTTCTTGTAAACCAAAATGTTCTACAAGAAAAGGAAGTACTAATATCGTATTTATTGAATGGTGGGTAGTTTCTCTTAAAAAATACTGACAATTCTTGAAGCTACAAAGTTAAGACACATGGGTATCTTTCCTGGGGTAAAAAGAAAAAAAAATTAGAAAAACAAGCATAAGAGTTTCAGAATAGAATTTTTTGTCAAATAAGAGTTTATTTAAGTGCAGTCAAGAGAAAATGAAAGTGCTATTAAAAGTACAAACACACACACACAAATAGAAAGAAAAATCTTGGTAATTTAGTAATGGTAGTTGTGGGGAGGAAACAAGTCATCCAAAGGGCTCTCCTGGATAATATTTCTTTCTATACTGCCTAGCATATGGTCTTTAAAAATAGATTTATTCTATTAATGTCACAAGAAATAGCTACTCATCTAAATCAGTAGATTCAAAGACTTGACACTAATCTTTAACTTGATTTCTTGATCTATTTGGAATTAATGCTCAACTAAGTTTTTCCTGTACTTCTTATGCAAATTATAGTTTATTTTACTGATTTTGGCATAGTACAACTCTAGTCAGCTCATCTACCCAGTTTGCTTTAAGAAGAATGATGCTTTAAATTTCCACTCGTGTAGCTTTTATTTTGTTTCAAAAAGCAGAAAATACATGTTAATTTTTCTAATCATCAAGATGTTTCAGTTTTTGACCTCTCATTAATTTAAAGAAAGTGTAAAATGTGTATAAAGGAAAAGTATTAATGTTTCAAAGCCACTCTGGACCGGAGGAGAACTGATCTCCCCGTCCTTCGAGTGAATGACCTATGAGGCATTTTCAGAATTGCTCCCAATATTGTTACATATTGGTAACAGCTGATAGACTACATAGCATCATTTTATTGATCTTGAGTCACCAAAAAGACAGAAGCAGAAGTTATGAAACATTTTTGAAAATTTTAAACTGAAAATTTCATTTGTCCAGATGGACTCACAGTTTTAACTTTCAAAATACATGTAGTTTTTAAATGTCTTATTACCCATTCATGTTAATGCTTACATTAAGCTGCCAGAAAAATATCTTTTGAATTTTACTTTGTATACTTAGTTTAAATTTAATTTTTAATTGTTCATTATAGAATTAGTATCTTGTTGTTTTCAAATCAAATTATGAAGTATCTATCTGGAAAATATATAGAAAACAGAGGAGAGTGGGGTGGGGAGAGGAGAAGGAGAGGGAAAGAGAGAACACAGAATTGGCTTATACAAGCGTGTGCTGGTTAAGCACGTATGGAATCTGCAGTGCAGGCAGACAGGGAGGGAAGATCATAGCAGTATGGAACTCCATAGGTAAGAGTAGAATCTCTCATCCACAGGGGGAGTTTCTCTCTCCTTTAAGGCTTTCCATCTGATTCAGTCAGACTCCCTTTGACTTTACAGGGAAATCTCTCTTACTTAAAATATATTTATTAGGGGGCTTTAATTAAATTTTAAAAATATCTTCACAGCACCACCTACATTAGTGTTTGTAAAACAGAGCAGAAAATCAGTATTTTGAATACTGATTTAGTATTATATCAATTTGACTTACAGATTTACAAGTAGCCTATAATTAATCTGTTACTTTCACCAAGTTATGTTTACAGTTCATTCCTTATCCTGACATTTGATGGCTATGTTTTAGAAATACACCAAAATTAGTTTCTTAATCATTACTAAAGAAGTACAAAATAGAGCAAAGAGAATATAGAAAATTCATCTGCGTCACAGAATTTTAGAATTTAATAGACCTGAAATATGTTTTGCCTGACTTTGTATGTCCTTCAATATTTATACTTTACCAACAATCGTTAGTATTTTGTTATAGAAATTACATGTCATGTGTATATGGGATAATGGGCCTCAAACACTCAGCTGAGCATATATAACTGCTGAAAAAAGAAGAAATCAGGTGATATGATTATAGTAAATTACAGAACTGCAAATGCAAAGTCATTAAATAACCTCTCTAGAGAACGGATTTTGAGAATGAAGGTCAATTGAAAGAGAATATACATTTGGTGATAAGAACTTTAGGTTCTCAATGCGGCAATATTATGTAGCCTAAAAATAAAGGTAAACCTACAGTTTTGACTGTGTAGGCCATTGTATGGCTCTCATTCTGAAGAAGTTTTTCACATGTTTAAAATTGAGGACGAGTAAGACATAAAGTAGGCGGAGAAGCTTGGGCAGGAGTTATCAGGAAGTGACAGCAAAAAGGTTGTAGAAGATGATTTTCCCATTTGTGTATTAATATGTTCTTTCTGGGCAACATTAGAAACTTATTTGAACTAGCACCTTGAAAGTAGATCCATTTTCAGAGATTTTCCCTATACCAACAAAGATAACACACTTTAAATTTTATAGAAATTTATATACATAGATATATAGACAGATATGTAAATATAGTATATAGACATAGATGACCTCAGGAAATTATATATATTTCTGCACAGGAAGGTAGTAAAACTAACAGAACAAACAATAGCACTGCATCCAATTCATATTTTATCTCAAGTAGAGTGCCTGGTAAATATTCCATAAATAGTTTTTGTGTTCTTATTGCATATTTCCTGGTTAAAAATATTATTCAAAGCTATATTTATACCTCAAATGAAAACTTAAAACAAAATATAATCAACCTAAGCATCCATCTTAATTACATAATTAGTAGCTTGACCACATGATTTGAAAATTGCACTTGGATTCTTTTTCCCATAACGTGTCTGTAAGGAGAGGAAAATGGGGAAATGGTTAAGCTAAAAAATATCACCACTGCATTTATGACACCATTTCAGGACTATCTTCTTGAGAAGTTTGGAAGGAATCCTGGAACAATAGGTTGTTGTAGCAAAGAATTGCAAATAGAATTAATCACTCACTATCAGGCTACAATCTACTGTTTTGTTCATTAGCAATAAATTAGAATTCTTTATGAAGTGAAAACCCAGTGGCTAACACTCACAGAAGTCCTATTCAATAGGGAGGTAGAAGGGGGCTATTGTGCAATCATATGTCTATTGGTTTCCTATTTTCAATAAACACCCTTATCCTCTCCTTACCTTCTTATGCTGTACACAAGTACACAGACTTAAACACTCTCACTCAAAGGTCCTCCTACTAATCCTAGGATATAGGAGTTTTAGTATTTCTCTCAGATCTCAGTTGCCTGGATCCTTATTTCCTTATGTGCCCAAGATCAATCATAATAAGAAAAAAAAATTAAATCAAAATTATTTTGATAAAATTTAACCTCATTCACCACATGAATGTAAGCCAAAGAAACAAAAAAAGGGGGGGGAGGGTACTCCCTACTCTGTAGTAACCATAGAATACTTAATATCACATGAAACAAATCTATTCAAGACCTATAATAGGAGAGAAATTATTCTAAGCTGGGTTTCTTAATGGACCATAAAGGATCTCTATGCCATTTCTTCAGTGACATTCTCAACCAGAAATGGCATGGCAATTTAAGACAATTATGTTGCTAATAGTTACATAATGTTTTAATGGCAGCCCTTCAAATAAATACAGAACAGTAGCCTAGCCAGTTCCTTCAAACAGAAACCTAAGCAAAGTACAATTCAAATGAGCAAAATCACCTTCACCAAATAACCAAAGCACCAAATTAGCAAATTTAACCATCATTTTCTACCAAGCACTGATTCAACAGTCAACCAAATCATTATTCTTAATGTTGATCTATTGCGTTTCCATGTAGTATCCATACAATTTGCTAATTTTATATCAAATAAAGTTTCTCTTCTAAAGGAAAATTTGAAATCTTTGAATTACTTATAGCTATAAAAAATCTAAAGGAATGAACTTATAAAAGTAAGCAGCTTCCTTGCACCTAACTATATAATCTAATATCCTTGCTGTTTTGTTTACTTGGTAGCTAGGGGACTTATTGTGGTGAAAAAAGAAAAAAAAAAGTCACAGAAGAGGATCAGGAGAAGAAGAATGAAGGGGCTCAAATTTTTCAAGTGTTTTACTCTTTCATTCCCTGAATTCATGTACTGTTTAAGATCATTCATTTATTTTAAAACTATGAGTTTACAAAGGCTTGTTTGAGTCAAACACCAACACTCAGAATATGATGGACCCTCCACCAAAAGAAGAAAGAGTAATTAGTGCACTGGGACTAAGAACATCCCTCCCTAGACCTTCTACCTTTATTGTCAAGAGTGGAGAGCTGGCTGGGAGCCGAAGCCTCAGCCCAGGCTGCCTCATCACATCATAATGATTTCTATCTGCCATCATCTCAGACCATGACCACAGCACAGAAAGATTCTGGAAAGTACATGCAAAGGGCAGATGCTGAAGAAAGAAATTTGAAGTCCAGACTGTTGACTTTGCATTCCCATTTCCTCCAAATTCATACAGTGAGGAATCTGAATGTTATAGATGTATGAGTTGAATTATATTTTTATTTTTGGTAACTGTGAAATAAAATACCGTGGAAGTATATACATATATTGTGTATTTATCAAAATAGTTTTCATTACCAAGAATCTGCAGCATACCATTGTTTGCCATGGAAAAGGGTAGACTCATTTAGAAAAATTGAAAGTGCATAGCACTTAAAGGGAATATATGATTTTTAATAATGTTTGTTATTTCTAGTATATTGTCTGAAATGTGTTGGACTTTTCTTTCTTTTAATATGTCAAATCCTGGGATAAAGAAATGTATACATTTTGGGCTGTGTTTTGGCAACAGATCCATTTGATTTATATAGTTTTATATTTTTGCCCTGATTGTTCAGGATGATCGCTCATAAGTAGTGTAGATATATTGAGTGCTTAATTCTGGATTTTTAAAACCTCATTACCAATGTTCCTCGATTTGTGTTGGCAGCACACAATATTAACCCTGAATATACCAGTGTAAAGATGATTAAGAGCTACAAGCTGCTGCTTAAAAAAATGGATATCTTTATGAATAGACTTAGAACAACCCTGCTTCTGAAAGGAAAATGTTTTGCTTCTTTTAAAACTGTGTATTAATAACAAAAATTTTGTTTTATAGTTTTTGCATGGTTTCCCCCAAGCTTTCACGTTAACAAGCAACCTTCTGTTTTAAAAGGAATATAGTCTTTGAATCTCTAGAGTTTAAAAATTAATTTTTTTTTAAATTAGCCCCCTGCCCCCCCCAAAAAAAAATCACAAAAAAGTGAAAAGGCAACTCCAAAAAGTTACTCCATCCACTCCTTTCTACCCCCAAGTCTTCACAGTCTCAACTTCCCAATTTGCTGGAATCCATGGGGGGCTAATCCCATCCTTCCCTCTATGATATTTGCTTCCTCAAATAGATTATTCCCATCAGAAATGCCCCATTCATTTGCTTCCCTTGGAAGAATTGTCTTTATTTATAGTTTCTAAATCCTCTCCTCTCATTCTCTCATGACCACAATCTGGCTTTCATCCCATGACTCCACCATGTCTGCTTTTACCAAGGTCATAACACCAAATCCAGTGGTTAGTTATCAGTTCCCGCCTTCCATTATCTATCAGCAATACTTGATAGTGTTGCTTATTGGTTTCTGCCTGAAATGTTTTCACCCAGCTTTCAGAACCCCAAACACTCTTTCTTGTCCTTATATTTCATGGGCCAGGACTTACTCATTTCCTTCTATTTGACCTCTTAATATTAGTGGTGTAGGGCTCACTCCTTGACCCTCTTCTCCATCTACATTCATTTTCCTAGAGATTTCATCCTCTGTCATGATTTTATCCTAACTCACGTTTCTATCTCCTCAGGGGTCTTTCTCTTTTCCTGACCAATGCCTAGCTGCCTACTGGACATCTGCACCCGGATGTCCAATAAAAATTTGAACACCCGGTGTTCAAATTCAAAATTATAAAATCAACTCCCAATTTGCCTATTCTACCTGACTGTCTCTACCTAAAGCCTCTCCATCAAAGATTTCTTCATGCTTCTAGATGCTCAAACCAAAAACCTTTAAATCATCCTTCATTCCCCTTTTTCCTTTTTCTCATGTTCCAATTCCACATCATCAGGAAATCTTTTTCAGCTCTCTCTTCAAGATATATATATATAAATTCTGACCACTTCTCACAACTCAACTGACTTTACTGGTGTGTTTGTTGCTTTATTAAAATATTTCATAGATAAAATAAATTAAAGAGTATTCTCTTATCACCTATGAGCCCATATAAGTTTTAAGATCTGGCAATCTTATTATGCTTGAATATGTGAAGATCAATTTTGACAAAGTCATTGATAACTAGTGCAAATTAAAGCTCACAAAAAGAAAATATTAATTATTGTGACAAACCAGTATGTTGGTATATGTACGTGCACCATTTTTTTCATTCACAAAGTGTTTTAATATATTTTAAAACCATATAAAGACGGGAACCTTTGAAATTTCTCTTGTCTGTTTTCATTGATGTGTCACATTCCTGGAACCATGAATTGCACAAAGCAGTGTCTCAATAATGTGTTTAAAGAATAAACATGCATCAGGTTTTATGCTGTGTGTTACTATACAATGATGTAAACACAAATACAGTCTCCACTCTTATGGATTTTACAGTCTTGAAGAGAGATACACATTAAACAGTTACCTATAAAATTCCTTTTCTTTATTCAGACTCTGTTGAAAGACAATTCTCCATGGGTCCGTCACATTTTTGTACATCTTGCAGACAGAGGGTATAATGTTCTGGACTATCTTCTTAAAGATGTTTGTATAGCAAACAGCCCTGGTAAAAGGAGATATATATATTTTTTCCTCTAGAACAAAGGGCAGGCATGCTTATGACCTATTACAGAAGATTAGTGTTTTTGAAACTCAGAGTTTCTTTCCTGCAATGCAATCCACTACATGTACAGGTGTCACCAGACTCACTTTGTATGTATGACCCTGGGAGAACTGGGGCTTAGAGAATCATCATAAGGAAAGATAGATATCCTGGCTACTGTTCTTGCTATGAGAAATAAATCATCCTTTATCTCTTACCCAGGATTTTTGTGTTTTCTGCAAGCATCTATTAAATTGTGGCAGGCTAACTTTAGCTTAGATGTAGCATAAAATCTGAAAACATTCATAGCCCTAAACAGCTACTAGTAAATGCACTGTTCCATTATCAGTCGTAACTTTTTGTCATCTCACACCTTCACTATAGAGAATACATCAAATTCCATTGTGTTGTCCACATTTTTGACATTTACTTTCTTAAAGGTACTAAGTAGAATCCTAAATTTAATAAATGGGTAAGTAATTTAATAGCAATATCTATATTTCTCAAAGCAAACTCCTTCAGTTCTCACAAATGAATGGCTAAAAGTGTTTTCAATTAAATGCTTTGATGGACAAGAAACATATTAAGGATAATATTTAGTTATCATGAACTTAAGTTTTTTTTAATACACTTGACAATTTCTTATCTACATATATTTGCTCAGCATGTTCCTTGTACTTCAATTGCCTTTTCCTACCTTTAAAATATCTTTGTTTCATGATCTATTTTAGAAGTCATGTCCTTAGTAAATTATTCCCAGATCCTCCAATCACATGCAATCTCTTCCATGGCTTTATTTACTCTTTATCTGTAACTCAATTATAGCACTTAATAGAATTGGCCTTGTTTTATATCTCTTTAAGTAGGCTGTGAGTTCTGACAACACAGCAGTCATGTTCAATTAATTTCTGTGTCAGCAACTGTGCCCAGCACAGTGTCTAGCAAAAGATCAATAAATATCAATTTAATTAAGTGGAGTAAAGTATTGCACATTGCTCAACTAATTGGTTCTCATTCTTTTGCCACTGTATGCCTGAATCTTTCTCATTCACTTATTTTCAATTCCACCATTCCCCAGGTGAATTAAAGCCAAATGAATCCTTTCCAGAAACTGATTTTTTACAAGTTTCTATACAGCTGGGATGACACATTTCTTGTATTGGAGGGGAAAAAAAAAAAGGAAGCATTACTTAGTGGCATTTGAATATGTGTGAAAATAATGATATCCAACAGCTTTTCAACCAGTTTGAATATGCACATGGTAAAAAGAATGAAAGCCAAATACTTTGGACTTCCACAGATGGAAACACTAGGGATAGACAGTTAAATCTATTTAGGGCAAATGGGGGAGAGAAATCTTATCAAATGAAATCTTATCAGATGATATTTCAGTATACGAACTTTTTTTATAAAATGTGATTATTTGAAAGATCTGAATAATTGGTATTTTTTGGTGCCACCAAAGTTATACTAAGTAAGTCTCAACTAAAAGTGAAACATTTTGACATAGGAACTACACTTACATATTTTTTTCTTCAATATATCTGTTGATTAACTTGAATCGTCCTATTTTCTTATAACCGAAAGGCTGACATTTCAATATTTTGACTGATTAGAATGGCAGCTGCCAAAGCAAGGGTAATTTTAGAGTACATTTTCAGAAAGCAATTTCCACAGACTTGGTTAATGTAATATACACATGATTTACAAATTACTTCAGTAACCAGCATTTCTTCCATTTCTATTTATAAAATAAATTTAAAAAATCCTAGTACAACATTAAATAAATTCTCTGCAGTTTCCCTATTTGGGAATGAAATCTAGGAATTTTGTTTCCAGGAAAACAGGCGTACCCATATCTAAACTTTACTTACAAGGAAAGAAAGCTATCTCATTTCATGTTCTTAATAAATCTAGTCACACAAGCATCTTTTTACATAATTATCATATTCTCCACTTTTGGATGTCCTGAAGGTCATTGTCATATATGGAAAGTTATAATATAAGAAGATTCTCTCTACACTTGTGAATTCTCAAAATAAGAAACAGTTATTGACATAAGCATTTTGGGTAATTTTGAAGAATTAAACTATAAAGAGTCATGAAGTAGCCTTAAAAAATCTAAGAAGAATGTAAAATGAAGTATTTATCAGTTGGAAAGTGATTATTAATATGTTAAATAGGTTTGCTCATTCTTAAAAATCTTAAATATGCTAAGGATTTTACAGGCCCATCATACATGAACTATTTCACCTAGTTCCAATAGTGGGCATGATGTAGCAATAATATAATTCTACAATACTACCATCAGGTAGGTTTCATTTTTGCTGGAAAGTGAGTCCTGGTTACTATGTTTTAGTGTTTTGTTTTTTATTGTTTTTATCATAAGGGAGGATCTATTATCACTTTGGATCCCATCCTAGTTGCTCTTCTAGAATTACACTGATGTTATAACCTGTCATTCTCTACTGTTAGTTACCTCACTGGTACAGAACATATGCCACAACACACTAGAAAAATTAGGAAAGCGCAATTTCAAATGGAACAAAAATAGATAAGGAGAATAATGACAAAACAAAACCCTCAGGGGCAAGGAGTGGCAAATTTTAAGAAAGCCTACTTAAGAACATCATCAACATTTGATTTTGTGTGAAATTTGAAAAAATGCATATTGAAAAAAGTTTCTACAGTTAGTTATAAAGGCTTTCAAAGAAGAAAACATGACCTGTTACAGACAGGTGAAGAATTGAGTTTATAAGAAAATCCCTGACAGGGCAACAAAGATAAAATTCCCTGCTCATGCACAGCTGAGGTTTTTAATCAGTTTCTAGACTAGAGGAACTGCGAGCTTCTATAAAAAAAGCATATACTTGATTGTTTATAGTTTATGAATATTATTGTATATGACAACTATATTACAAGCTTATACAGTTATTATTATATAGTGTTTATTTGATGATCTCAACGAACCTTTCAAGTTATCTTCATAAATCACTAAAGTAAATGATTACTATGGACATGAGTGAATATCTAGGCTAGATATGACTATATTGAATCTTACAAATAAAATTCAGTTTCCCAAGGCAGCAGACCATCTGAAATACTACTTTAAAAAGCTTATGCTTATTTGGATATAGTACAAAATACATGTGCACTATGAGATCACACTTACCCTCTTTGAATTTTCTGATCTTATAATTGAAGAACAGTATAATGTGGCAAACAACAATAATTTCTCGACAGTTAATTCTTACGATTCCCCATATCCTAATATTGGTATAAGATAAGATCTTATTTTATTTGCAAATGTTATTAATGCCCCTTAGGAGTTTTGAAATTCAGATTGTCTCATATATTGTAATCACTTTTTCTCACTGAACTCAATTTATATTGACTTTACCCTTCTAAACCCCCCACCTTCAGAGTTTATACAACTCATTTGATTGCAAATAATTAACTAAAGGCCTTATTCAGCATTTAAACATGCTTAGTAATTGGATGTTTTTCTTGTAATGTGTATTCAAAGAATTACAACTATCCTATACTAATATACTTTTTTCTTCTTATTTAATACCTTAACAATGTCCATTAGACATGGAATTGAACATAAAATTCCGATTACATTTGGGAGTATGTAGTGAAATTTTGATGGGAAAACTTACTTTGTTTGTGTTCCATGCTCAGTTTCCTTTATGTATTCTTATATTGACGTATATGTTTAAGAGCAACTCAATATGACTTATATCATCTCCTTAGCCTGCCTTTATCCATGTCTTATTGGTAAGTCTTGAGGAAGACCTTTCCCGAGTCTTTGCAAATTCAGATCCCTAAAATATTTTATACAAACTGACTTTAATAAAACTTTTATGGACATTTTTCAGCAGGCTGTGGAGTAAAAGTGTCAATAAGGGTGACTCAGGGCTCAGGAAGCACATGTTTATTACTCTTGCAGGGACTAATTTCTCGTATAGATGTTGTTACATGGAACCATGTTAGTTGGTCAGATTGTTAAGTCAAGGGGTGTGGAATTTACTACATGGTTACTAATCCATCATATTCGTAATGCATTAATAAGAAATGAAGTAGGTAGAGACTAGATAAGATGTTACTATTTACAGCAATGTAGCTATGGCCGAATATCTGTGTTCATAGACCTCTATGTGTCTATTTCCTCATATATATATATATATATATATATATATATATAATTACTTTTGAACAGAAAGAAAATACCCATAATATTGGTCCTTCCCTTGCCTGCCTGAGTTACAGGAAGAAAAATATGATTCCCTTGAGAAGACTAAAGTACTCAATAGGATTCAATTGTTCACAAATTAGAGTGATTGGCAAAAATGAGATATGTGTGATGTTAATCTGATTTTGTCAGATAAGGATCTGTTAATCAGGCATAATTAACTACGATAGATAGCTCTTCTAATAGCATGAAAACTAGTAACCATGCCCTTTATTGGTTGGCAGTGATTTCCTCAGTGTTCTTCCTTTTGGGCCTAATCTGCTCTAGGCAACATGTTGGACATTTGTGGGTTTTGAGAAAACTCTTTTTTGCTAGTGAACACCAATGCTTTCATGGCAAACAGATGATATCTGCAGATGGGTTGGTCCTTTCCAACTTGCTCTGTTGTTCAAGTTTCACAGACTTCTACACAAACGTAGTTCATTTTATTTCAAATTTCAACACAAATTTTCATGTTTCTGGAAAAAGCTAACCTGAAACCCCTGTTTTCCATCACTTCAAAATGCCTTTGATATTTAAACATTTATCTTGACACAGTTGTAATTAGGAAAGTATGTGTGTAGGTATGTATTGTGTTTCCTAAAGGCATTATTATAGTTAATACAATTCAGCTTCATTTTCCTTCTAAGATTATACTACAGGCTGCCTTCTATTTTGCTCATTTGAGTATAGGTATGTAACCAAAATATCAAAATGAGGACAGAATTTTACAAAGTACCCTAGATTCTCAAGAATATTTCATAAATAAATGGAGAAAAATAATGAATCCAGGGCTTCTAATAATTTGGCACAATAAAAAGAGGGGAAAGTCTTTCTAAACTGCAGATATTTTTCTTTGAAATCTGTGTTGAAATATCCATCAATACCATTGCTTTTAAGTGCTAATTTATTGAACTGTTTTGGAGACCAGGTTCCTTTTTGTTTCCTTCTTAGACTAGAAAGAGGGCACAGAGTAGTCAGTAAGCTAACACTTTTTACTGGCTACTGAAACATGGCATTTTTCTTTGTTTTACATCTCAAGCTGCTTTAAAGAACAATATTTGCATCCTGTCAAGCTGAATATCTCTAAAACATTTGCTATATTCTTGCTAATATAGCTCAAAGTCTTGGAGCTACCTGGAACAAAAAGTTATGTTGCTGTCAATCATCTGTTTCTTCTGACATAAGGTAAAGCCAGATTTACTATTATCAAATGCACAATTCCTTGGAGAGCACAATGGTTCAGAAAGGATGAAAGGTAAAAGTAGCTCATTGAAGTTAAGTGGGGATGAAATTAACAGTTCCTTGCGTGACTTGTAAACTGAGTCCTGGTATGAACCATACAACGATTCCTGACATTAATAGAAATTTAGTAGTCTACCAACGTTCTACAGTGATCACCTATGTTGACAAAAAGAATCATTTATTTTTGAGGCTATATGTGCACGTTCAAAAACAGCCTTATAATTTTTAGGAAAAAAAAAAGCAGAAACAAAACAAAACATGAAAACACCAGAAGGTCTCCTTTTTTTTCCCTTCGAAAACCCTATTTCACAAGTAAATAAAAATGTTATCTTCCATCTTGGTTATGCTTCATTATGATTGCAGCATTCAAGTTTGCTTACCATTGAAAGCAGACTACTGTATTCTACCTTTTGTCTTTGAATAAGAAATGAAATTTCTCTGCCATTGTTCTCCTTGTTGCTATTAGATTAAGAAGAATCCAGCCTTCCAAACTGTCTGTAGTTTCTAACTCGTCATTCAGAAGCCTCCATCCAAATAATATCTCTCTATACAATTATATATATTTAGTTCTATAATTTATAAATGTCATAAATTATTATAATATTAATATAAATGAGTTATTCTTCGCTCCATTTTTTGAAATTGGCATTTTGTAGAATGAACCATAGTATTTTTTCTTCAGTCATGGAAATTTCTTTATATTTTATTTAAGTTTATATTTTCTTTCACTTGAGTATAGTTAGACTCATTCTGAGTTCTCAGTTTAGCCCAATATTTTGCTGCAGATCCAGGCAAATAATTCCACTTCAGTGCATATGATTTATTCCAAAATACACAACTAAACTTTCCCCATCTTGAACTTCTCACACTTATGAAAAGCTCTAGTCATAAAGAAAATAGTTCAAAAATCTAGCATACTATGTTGTATCCCCAAAATACTAAACAAACAAAAACAAATGAATAAACGGACAAAAAAAAAAACCAAAAAACACCCTGATGGGCTCAATTATTTTAGAATAAAAATCTTAGCTTATTTTAATTATTGTACAGCAGATATCTTAGAGCAGTTTGGAATATTTATTTAAATTTCAAGTAGAAAGTTTGTCAGGTCTCAGAAAATAAACTTGAATGCAAAATAGAATCTTGGCCTGGGGGGCTCTTCAGTTTCTCTTCCTCAGCAGCTCCTCTGACAGGACCTGATGTGCTGGCAAGACAGATGAGCAGGAATGTGCTGACACCCCACCCTCCAGAGGCCAGAGCAGATAACCATGAACATGAAGTCATAATCTGTACCAGCCTGCTATCTCCTGAGGATGCCTGCAGCTGCACATCACCACACCCCTCTTGGTGCGTTTTTTTCCTTTAAAACCACAAGCTGTCAGAAAGAGAGCAGGAACCACTTTTCCTTTCCTTTTGCTGGCAGTTTTCGCTGGCTCCTACCTGCCCGCTCTCCCCTTGCTCTCACTCTGTTACTTTCTCTCTAGCAATAAACCTACTATGCTTTAACTCCCTGACGCTGTGCCTAGCAAGGTTGAGTAGGTATTTGCACATACCCACCGGCATTTAGTGATGATGTCTGGTTTGAAGATATAAATTACGTAGTTTTTATCATACATGAGGTATTTAAAGCCATGAGACTAGAGAACGTGACTGAAGAGTTGAGTACAGATAGAGAGGTGCTCCAAAAAAGAATTTCAGAATATCTGGTGAATAAGATTTGTCATAATTTTATCAGTAATTGGTCACTGTCTAATCACTTCATATCAAATATTAAATATTACATAATTAAATATTAAAGTGTTAAATATTAAATATTGTAAACGATATTATTAAATACTAAATATTTTAAAGGATATCCTATAAACTAGCCCATTTCCTTCAAGAATAATCTTTATACTAATTCGCCAGATAGAAAAATATTCAGAAGAGAATACAAAGGTGATTATAGGTTGTACAGGTTGGTAGAATAAACTCTTAAGGACCGGATAAACGAGTTCAATTCATTTGATGACTTCTGTCAATGTCACCAGTCGTTTTCACACTGGAATTTAGAATTTCATCTGATTAATTGCTCCTCCTTGCTGTGCTGTATTTGACATAGAGGATAATAGAATTCTGTGGTTATGTTACCTGACAAAGGTGGTGAATTCTTTTGCCCAATATGCTCAAATGACCAATTCCTGAGACACTAGGGTTTGAGAGAAAAAGTTTATTGCTAGGTGCAAAGCAGGAGATTAGATGACCTATTGGCCCACTAAATCTGACTCCCTTAACTGTAATAATTCTGATAGTTTTATAGTATCAAAAGATGGTCAAGTTTTAGGATAATGAGCACAATGGCTCCAGATGATGTAATTAGAGATGATTTAATTGTTGAACATGTGCAGATTGATTAAAAGCTAAATCACAGAATGTATATAAGAAAATGGCAGCCATACTATGGTGATGGGCATGATTTTTAGTTTTCTAAGGTATAATCTAAGCTATTGTGCATGCAGGTGGGCCCATTTTGGTCAGATCCAGTTTTTGGTTATCAAGATAACTTTGGACTTGTGGTAGATTAGTTCTGGGCTGACCCAAAACCCTTCATTAATAAACACTAGGGGCTGTCTTTAGGGATCACAAGACTCTAAAGAAAAAAAACTGGATAAATGGGTACAAGTGAGGGTCAGTCACAAGGTATTTACAGTCATAAGGGTACAAGGTAAAAGTTATCCAGTCATAATCTGAGATCAAGTGAGAGGGATTACAGTTCAGAGATTCAGATATTTCCCTCTGTCTAATATACCAGAAAGTAAAAGGAATATTTATATAATGATTCAGAAATCATAATCATCCCTTAAATCCTAACTTCACATTTACAGTTCTACTCCTATCCTACAGCACAATCTAGTCTCTTTCTTAATCTTCTCTCTCGTCCAATCTCTTAATCTTTGTGTACCCAAGACTCAATCTTTGGATCACTATTTATAATCACTTACCTCTTTGATCACCTCCTCCTGTCTCATAGCTTTAAATACCCCATATGAGCTGAAAAATATCTAATTTATATTTTCAGCCCAGACTTCTATCCTAAATATCAGAAACATACATCCGAATACCCACTCACATCTTTAATCGAAATCCAAATATATCTTAAGTTAACATTTCAGACCTATCAAATACCCAGTACATTCCACAGCCTTTTCCTGTCTCAACTGATGGTAACTTCATCCTTTCAGTTGCTCAGACCAAAAATCTCTTAATTATTTTGGTGCTTCTTTTTCTTATATCCCACATAATATCTGCCAGAAGATTTTTTTGGTTCTATCTTCAGGATAAAGCCTAAATATGGATACTTCTCATCATCTTCACCCACTATATGCCTGGTCCAAATTGTCAACATTTTCCAGTTTGAGTATAGCACTACTCTCCTAAATAATCTGTTTGATTCCAAGCTTGTTCCTCTCTGCCCCAACCCTCAAACAAGTCTATCCTCATCCTAGAGGAGTAGCCTTTCAAAATATAAGATATTTTCTTTGCAAAAATATTACCTCTTTAATGAAGGTAACCATTTAATTAAAACTTCAAACTGCACCCTACCAACATTCTTAATTATTTTTACCATAATCAAGTTTTTTGAACTTACCTTCTAATTTAATAATTTATGTGAATATTGATTTACTATTTTTGTTTCTACTCAATAAAAAGTTAGCTCCAGATAAACAAGTATTTTTATCATTTTGTTCATCATATAATAAGTACTGATACAATATTTGTTGAATGACTAAATAAATTAAACACTCAATATAGTCTTAGGGAATATGTGGTGCCTATGTGGGGGCATTCATTCATTAATCATTAGTCTAATGTTTTACCAGACTTATCTGCACTGGACATCTTCATGAAGGTGGAACTTCTATTTATTAGAAACTGAAGTGGATATTCTAACATAAAACTGGTAGGTAAACAGCTTGTCAGAAATATGGAAAATGAATTCCATCAATAGAATTTTTAAAAACTTAAATGGATTATGTAAGTGCCCCTAGAAGTGCCAATTGTGACCATAGTACATTCTAGGGAATGATCAGAAATGTTTCTGGTTGAAATTAGAGGGATCAACTTATAACATTTCAAAGCTCACAGAAAGCGAATATTTTTCCAAATGGCTATATGACTCCCGTAGATGAGTTAGGCATTTTAGCATTCTAAATGTCTTTTAGTAATAACATAAAAGGGCAAACTTCACAATGTTCAATTAATTTTGTAGGATAAAATGGGGATGCAAACACACAGACAAAAACAACAGTATAAATAAAACTCCCACATAGAGGTATAAATAAAGTGCTATAGGGAAAATCAATAGATAAGAAGGATTTTTTTAAATGGGTAATCAATTGACAATTGCAAATGAAAGACAATGTGATCCAAAATTCAAACTATGAAACAACAGTAACCTTGGATTTATTAATTTTTATATGTAAATTTGAAATAAAATAAAGAAGGATTATAGTGGCTGGCATCTATCTGAATAAATAATAGGAAACACTACTCATCATATATACATATAAAATGATTTTATGAAATGGATATTAACTAAAATGAGGCAAAATTAGCAAAATCAGAATTAAAAGCAAAAAAGGGAAAATGGTTATCACTAGTATAAAAAACAACTGAATCACCTTAAATATAGTTATGTTTTATAAAGCAGAAAGAAAATACAATTTTCCAAGAATAAATTTTAAAATTTACAAAATTTTGAAAATGGTTGAAAATATCAGGCTTTAACCACCGCCAAACTGATTTATTTTTTAAAACATTCTCAATATTACAAAATGGATACAGTGATACTTATTTCCAAGTTCTACTATGCTATTTTTTGGCTGTTTTCTAAACCATATTCACTTTTCTCAACCATAAAATGGAGTAATTCAATGGATTCAATGAGGTAATGCACTTAAAGACTTTGAATAAAATATAATATAAGAAAATGTAATACAATTTTGGAGAAAAATTATGTAATTTCACCTGGAGGGATCATAGCCTGTACACACATATGTTTAAAGATGATCATGACCATTTTCAATATATCTTAAACTGTGCTCTGTAGTTACATTATATATGGTGGAAGGTATAATACATTTTCTAACAATATTTTAAAGATACGTTTATAATCATATATATGAATATATACTGTACATATGCATCTATTTATACAAATATATTAACATATATGTATGTATTGTTATTTCTACTGAAATTCAATTATATGGAAAATCTTTTATACCAAAACAATTACTTTTCTGTCCCTGTATAAGTATGGCATTATAAATGTTTAGAAACATTTTTTAAAGTTCATAACCATAAGAGTTTTTCAAAAGAATTCTTTGTTGAAAGGTTGTATTAGTTTCCTATGGCTGCTGTAACAAGTTACCTTGATCTCAGCAATTTAAAACCACACAGTTGTATTCCTTTACAGTTCTAGAAGTCAGAAGTTTCACTGTGCTGAAATCATGGTATCAGCGCAGTGCACATTTCCTCGTTTCCTTTCCATTTTCAGCTTCTGGAGGCTGCCTGCATTCTTGGTATTTCTTGACAATGAATCCCTATCTCCATCTTCAAAACCCTCAGTGTAGCATTTTGCTTCAGATGTCACATTGTCTTCTGTAGTTAAATTTCCTTCTCCCTTCCTTTCACAAGGATATTTATAATTTACATTTAGCGTCCACCCAAATAATCCAGGATAATATCTTCATCTCAAAATCCTTAATTTAATCCAATCTGCAAAGTTCTTTTTCTATATAAGGTAATATTTGCAGGTTCCAGGGATTAGGAGCCGGATACTGTTGGTGGCCATTATTCAGCCTACAATGAAAGGTAAATTTGAAAATCGCAACTAAGCATACTTTAAACTGTGTAATTACTTTCTTGTTGAATCTTGCACATAGCAGAAATGATCACTATTTTATGTTTTTGTTTGGTTTAAATATTAATATCTCTGCTGAAATACTCCAACCAAAGCTTTTAATTTTATTTCTATTTTTCCTACAAATGGAACTTTAAAGTCAATAAAATTTATTCTAAAATATCTATTTCCTTTCATTTCAGAAATTATGATTTATATTGTATAATATGCTCAAAAGTGGCCAAGTGGAAAGCAATATATAATAGCTTGTACAAATATAATTTACCATGATATTTAATTTGACCAAGGTCTCCAGAATTCTCAATAATAAAAGTTGTTTTTTAATTTTATTTATTCATTTATTTATTTTTTGCTTTCAAGTACAGGAATTGAATGTTACACACACACACACACACACATTTTTTAGCACATATCTCCATCTTTCTGAAAGTCTAGTTTGCTATAGGGAAAAGAAATATTCAATTATAAAACCATCTGGTATTTTTATTTTTAGTTGTGAACTCAAATTTCATTCTTTTTACCTCTGCATGAAGTTAAGCAAATGAAAGGAAGTACAGGTTTTCAACTGAGCTACCGTCTTCTAATTGTTCCTTTCACTAAACTGCAAAACTAGAAAGGAAAAGCAAACATCTGCTTGTGCCAGCTGCTAGAATGTAGAAGAGGTAACAGAATTTCTATGTATTGATTGATTTCCTTTTGTTTTTCCAGTGGAAGTTGTGCATCTTGAACTGTTCTCTTCAGGACAGGACTGCTTCTTTAAATAAGAGAATAAAAACCAGTAGGTAGTAGCCCAGCTGTCTACCAATACTAGCACATGTTTTTGAAAGCTTCCTGCCTTGAACATATCTAGCTTTAGGGATTGTCTTTACAGTGTTTTAGTAATTAATATTTCCAAATGCTTTAGAAAAAAAATAAAATTATATAAAAATATTTTTATTATTTGAATATTGTCATTATCTTAATGCATGCTAAATAAGATAAGCATGTGTTTGTAAGTACATTTGCAGAACAATTCTCTTCATACAAAAATTTTTGAGGGGGAGTCTCAGAGACATGGGCAGTTATGTCCAATACTTGTTGAAGCTTTTTTTTCTAACCTCCAGGTAATTTCTTCTAAGATGGAAATAATATTTTAAATTAACAAGATCACAAAACCTGGTATTATTTGAATATGTGGCAAAACAATAACTACATGATTTTAAACATTGATTGCTAACTAAGGTGACATGAATAAATCACATTTGTAGATTTTTTAGTTTGCTTGATTTCTTTTTTTTTTTTTTTTCTACTTCAGCAGAGAAGTTGCCCATTATTTCCACAATAGACCCACGGAAAGAAAATTACCTTGAGACAAATCTTTCTTGTTCAGCAAAATTTACTTCTAGGGAGCTTGTTTCATTGTATTGAGAAGATCGTCTTACAATAATTACTGTACTTTTTGAGTCATTTTAAAAGATCTGTCTTCCTTTAGGATGGGGAAAATTGATTACCAAGAAGGAAGGGGAATGTGTTACAGGACAGATAGTGGATTCTTTTGCCCATGTGCTCAAATGATCAATTTCTGAGACACTAGGGTTTCAAAGACAGGAAAATTTTATTGCTAAGCATGAAGCAGGAGATCAGATGGCCTACCGATCCAAAAATCTGTCTCTCTGAATTGCAGTAATTCTGATTTTTATAGTTTCAAAAGTACAGGATAATGAGCCCAATGACTGTGCATGTCAGGCCAGCCCATTTTTGCTAGATCCAGTTTTGGTTATCCAGTCTTGGTTAGTGCCGGGCTAATTCAACACCTGTCGTTAATAAACATTAGGAGCTGTTTTTATGGATCACAAGATTCTAAAATAGAAAAACTGGATAGAGTGGTACAACTGAAGTTTAGTCACAAGGTTTTTACAATCACAAGGGTACAAGATAAAAGCTATACAATCATTATCCAGGATCAAGGCAGCTGGATTATAATTAAGAGATTTCAGATATTTCCCTGTCTCCTCTAATATACCAGAAAGTAAAAATGAACGTCTATATAATAATGCAGTAATCACAATTGTCCCCAAAATTCTAACTTCTGGGTTACAAATGGAAGTTATTGATCCCAGTGGTTCTGGTCCCTTTCGGCAGAGACTATGCTTAGAGCTGTCTCTGACCATGAAAAGTCACAACTAGTCCTGTAGAATCAAGGTTATTAGGCCATAAACCCCTGTGTACTAAGCTGAACATTGAGGAGTGGCTTTCACTTAAATTACATTGCTAAATATCTCCCTTCCTGATTTTGTAACAGTAACTTTTTAAATGTACTCTTAAAACAGCAAGCAAGTTTGAAATTGCAACAGAAGCCTTTAAATGTAACTTTAAAACTGTAAGCAAGCTTGTGGATCTCACAAAAAATCAATATGCAAATGTACTGCCTGCACCCAGACCTGATGAGGTTTCATCTATCACTACAGGCCTCCAGATTTAATAAACTTTCATCGATATCCCCAGACTTGCCTGCGCCCTGTCCCAGTAGTAACAGAGAATGTAAATCCTACAGGGAGTAGCAAATAACTGAGGTAGAAAGACTACAGAAGTTCTCCAGACTTCTGTTACTTGTTTCCCAAAATGAATGATCTTTCTTTGTGTCTAAAGGGTATAAAAGCTAATTGAAAAAGTACTATGGAAGGCAGATTTAGAAAATCTCTCCTATCCTCCTGCCAGTGTAAATAAACTTCTTTTTTTCTGCCTCAGCCCTGTTCAGTGTGAATATCATAGGCTGTGTTGAGTGATGAACCAAGGTTGGGACTGCCCCATCTACAATTTCATGAGGTAACCTGAGCAAAAAGATTTAGCCACCACCGCTGAATCCTAGACTGAATTAGGGAATAATTTCCTTTGAATAAGTGATTTCACAGGTACCGCCTTCTTGTAGAAAGTTATGAAATATACAACAAAAGCACCACAGTGCTTCATTGTGGAGAAGGCAATTACAATAAATAGCAAAGAGGAAATTTCCCTAAAATGAAAAAGAGATTAGAATGAGCAGCCCTAGCAAACATATTACAGACAAACAACTTGAGGAATAAAGGGAAATGTTTCTATTTCTCTTCTTAGACATGTATTTATTGAAAGAAACAAGAAGTTTTCTATTTTGAATTTCAGATTCAAGTTTTCAACTTAAGAGTATTTTGGATTTATGTAACTATACACAATGGCAAATATCAAGTGAATTTGTATGGAGATAATGTATTACTGTACCCAAAATTCTACTGGAGACAATAATTTTTTTTTCAAATACTTAATTAGCTAGAAGCCAAAATTTGGAACTGGCTCTAGTAGCAAAAGGAAAACACAGACACACATACCCCATGGAAACATGCAAACAAAAAAATATACATATATAATAGGAGGATACAGTTCTTCTGATATTTCCTCATAAAACTGCAACAAACAGAAAAACAATACAAACCAACATACATTCCCCCAGTATAACTTAAAATCACAGAATATACACATATCAAAATAATCAGAAGTAAATGAAAAATAATGCGAAATATTAGTGTTCTCACCCAACCAGAAGCTTTTGTGGTGACCCAGCTGTAACTCAGAAATCAGGATTTAAGGGATGATTTTGATTGCTAAATCATTATTTAAATATTCCTTTTTGCTTCCTGGGATATTAGAGTAGACAGAAGGGAATACCTGACATCCTGAACTATAATCTGGCTGCCCTGATATCTGAAATGAATCCAGGAGCCCTCATCTTATGCCTTCGTGACTGTAAGAGCTGTTACTCCCTTTATCTGGTCATATTCTTGTAGGGCAAAGGCCCTAACGCTAATGAAGGACTTGACATCAGCCATTAACTAGCTTCAGCCCCAGACATTTGTAAATCATATCAACTAAATTCTGCTATGCAAAGATGACTTGTCTCCCTTTCTTTTGGCTTTTACTTTTAGTACTGAAGTGACAGATCTGCCTCCCCTCCTTTCAGTCTCTGTCCTCCTATTGAAATGATAATAACACTGTTTCCTTCTCTGCTTTGAACTTATTACTCGATATGACCTCATCTCCCCTTGCTAAAATCTTAAAAAACTTGAACCCTCTAAAACTCGGGGAAGCAGATTTTGGACTGCTAGGCCATCTGCTCCCCTACTATGTGCCTAGTAATAAATTCTTTCTTTGAAACCCCGGTGCCTCAGGGATTGGTTATTGAGCACATCAAGCAAAAGAATACACGACCTTTGTCTGGTAACAAAAGGAACTCAGAAAAATTGCTAGGAAGATAGAAGAGAAAAACTAAGAACATAATTAAAGTTGCTCTAAACCCATGAGTTTAGAACTCATAAATTAACGTTAGGATTTAAGAGATGATTGTGGTTACTAAATCATTATGTAAATATTCCTTTTAACCCTCCCGTATATTAGAGTAGACAGAGGAAAATACTCAAAATCTTTGAATTGTAATCCAGCTGCCTTGATCTCTGATAACGATTGTCTCTTATACTCTTAGATTGTAAAAACCTTGTATCTAAACTTCAGCTGTACCATTCTATCCAGTTGTTTGTTTGTTTGTTTGTTTGCTTGCATGGGTAGACACCAGGAATCAAACCTGGGTCTCCGACATGGCAAATGGGAACTCTGCCACTGAGCCATGGTAGCCTGCCCTCTATCCAGTTTTTTGCTTTTAGAGTCTTGTGATCACTAAAAACAGCCCCTGATGTTTATTAGTGAAAGGTCTTGGGTCAGCCCAGGCCTATCCAACCCCAAGTCCAAAATTATCTTGATAATTGAGACTAAATCTAACCCAATGGGCTGATCTGACATGCACAATAGCTTAGACTTGAACTATAAGTCACCTATACCTCATTATAATACTGAAAATCATGCCCATCATTGCATTAAGGCTGCCATTTTCATACATATGTTCTATGATGAAACATATATTCAATCTGTGCATGCTCAATAATTAGGTCCCCAATCATTACATCGTCTAGAGCCAGTCTGCTCATTATCATGAAACCTATCCATCTTTTTGATCCTATAAAACTACTAGAAATACTGTAGTTTGGGAAACAGATTTTGGGCTGACAGGCCATCTTGTCTCCTACTTTGTACCTAGCAATAAATCCTCTCTTTGAAACTCTCTTGTCTCAGGAATTGGTCATTGAGCGCATTGGGCAAAGAACCCACTGCCTTTGTCTGGTAATAGTTTGGCGACCATGAAGAAATAGTGATTCCTAAGGAATCCAACTTCCTAAAGTTCTGGATCCCCAGCAGAGCAAGTAAACATGGTAATGAAGCTTTTAGTGGCCACCAGACATTCTTTAGTGCAGAGGCTTGGCAGTCAGGTGCTCCATTCTGCCAGGACAACAGACCCTTTTGGTGCCTTAACATGCTTCAAAGAGAAAATCCATTTCCAGTTCCAAGTCCAGACACCTAACGGGGTCATCAGAGTATAAGTGGATCAAGAAGTTAGAACTGTTGGTCCTGTTTCCAGAACAATCTCCTTTGCTCTTTGCTCTGACCTCTACATCTTTCTGTTTTCTCAGTACCATTCTGTACAGGGTTTGAGGCACTGACCTGTGTT
>PVIY010034601.1:0-26984 GCA_004026745.1 Myrmecophaga tridactyla
ACCACCAGCATCACCACTAGCACCAACAGCAGCAGCAGCAGCAGATATTTCCTTCTCACCAGGCACCGTTCTCAGCACCAGATAGTTATATTACTTCATTTAGTCCTCATAACAACCCCTATTAGGTAAGACTACAAATTTTTGTTTAGGAAAAATCTTGGAATTAATTCTAGAATCAACCCACCCATGCGCATTTGTACATCTCTGAAGTGGCATGGCATAAATTAATCAGTAGGATTTTTCTTGGTGGTTGGCACATAAATAAAGGGGCAGCTTAATTGACAATATCTTGGACTTGAGGACATATACGTCTTGATCCCCATCTTACTGATAAGGAAACTGAACATGGAGAGGGTAAATAACTTACCCTTATGCAAATGTCTGAACCAGGTATGCTGTTGGGTATCTTTCGGCACTTAAATTCTTGGAACATATATATATTCAAGAGGCAGTACTGCCTTCCAACATAAAAAATACATATATTAAACCTGCAGCATCTGAAACATTTATCTCTGGAATTCTTTAAATAGTTCTTTGTTCAGTTCAGTAATCTATTCAGTGGCTAAATCAATTTCCCCTTCAATTTGGTCAATGAACACGACCTTCTTCTCTTTTCCTATTTCTTCAGACCTCAGTTCATAAAATTTCATGCACATTTCCAGCACTCAGTCAGTCTCCTTCAGGCCTCTACTTACTCTGTGTTTAATGACTGTCTCTGTGTCCATTCTTCACCTTTCTCCAGGAAGCCCCCACTGATTTCCTCCTACTTACGCTCTCCCTTCTCTCCTTTCTCCCAGGCTCCGCAGGGTCCTGGCTTAGCAAGGATGATTAGAGAAAGCCTAGGAATAATAATAAAAAATCCTAGCCTCTGGAGACATACCCTTACTCCACGACTGAGGAACTTTGAGACTTAGGGAAAGTTACTTAGCCTGTCCATGTGCAAGTCACTTCATCTGGAAAATGCAGAAACTATCAGCACCTGCCATACAGAGCTGTTATGAGAATTAGAAAACTGGCACATAGAAGGAGCTCAATAGCACCCAGCACACTGTAAAGGGTAGTATGATGGTCCCTACATTATAATGACCTGTTTATCTGCATCATATTCCCCTAAACCAATCTCACTAGGGCTGCTGGATCTTATTCCCTGGCATACCCCCAGGGCCTAGCACTGTGGTTCACTCAAAAGAGCTCAAGAAAACATCTGTTAAAAGAATACAAAACTGGGCACAGGCCTTCCTTCACATATAATATATGCAAGGTGTTATACCCTGGAACACAAGGGTGAGGCAGCCAAGCAGATGATAAACTCTAATAGAAATGCTCAACAGGTGGTCTGGTAATGGGCTGTGCTAGTACAAAAGAAGGGAAGGTTAATTCTGGCAGGAAGTTTTGCAGAAGAAAAATACTGATGGAAGGAGAAGGAGCAAAGACATGTCAATACAAGTAAATGGCACAAGCAAAGGTAAAGAAACTTAAAGTGTCTGATGCTTCTAAGAATGGTCTAGAATGGGCATCAGTTGGTGCTCGTACAAGGTCCAGACTAAAACCTCATGGGTGAATGCACTCCTTTCAGAGAGGAGGTCTGTTGATATCCCGAGTTCTTCAAAGAGGTCTGAGGTCCAGAACGGTGAAGGGCACCGGAAACATGGGTTTGGTCAGCAACAAGGAGAGCAGAGGGAGAATGGAGAGGCGTCCTAAATGCCGAGCAGACCCAGCTGGCAGAGGGCCAGAATGCTAGTCAGTAGAGCTTTGGCTTTAGTATGTGGCGATGGGGAGGCAGTGAAGGTTTTCAAATGGGGAAGGAGGTGATCAGTTTGAAGTACAGGAAGAAAATCTGTACAGGACAACAGCTAGGAGGGAAGGAGGAAGCAGAGTGGTTATGAGCTGCTGCTGGAGGACAGGAGGGAGAGAGTTAAGGAGATGGTGACAATAAAAACAGAAGTAAAGGTTCCCAAGGAAAAGTTCAGACAAATCCCAGACAGAAGTTTGTCCTGCAGCACAGTACAAGGTAAAGAAGAACATATTTAAGGAGCGGGCTGGGATTCAGGTGGAAGAGAGGGGAAGGGAAATTGAAGCCTGATTTTAAGTGGTGAGGCTGCAGTGTGGACATGACATCAGGGGGTGTTTTCCAAAGGGAACCGAGCCTCGGACTGAGCTGAGGAGTGAAGAAGTGCGTGCACCTCAGCATCTTCTCGGGGCAACTGTTGAAGGGTTACACAAATGTGAAAGAAGGCCAAAACCAGAACGCTCAGAATGCCAAGAATGGGGACAGAATGAAAGACCCAGTGGAGGAGACCAAGAACGAGCAGTCAGAGACATAGATCGGAAACCAGGAACAAGTGCTTCCCTTGAGGCTAAAGGGGAGAAAACGGCCGGGATGGAAGGGTGGTCCACAACTGCCCACTGCAGAGAGAGCATGTAAGCCAGGTGAGGAAGGAGAAGAGGCAACCAGACTCTGCAGTCTCATCAACGAGGATGGTAGCAGAACCTAAAGGCAAACCTCATCAGTTCAGACTTAAGTCAACCTTAGTGATAGGTCAGGCTAGGGTCTAAGTTTATTTAGAAAATCCAGTTTTGGAGCTGGTACAAATGAACTTAACAGATCCTTAGGAGATGTCCTAAACACTTAAGACCACAAACCCTCTGGAGATGCAACAGTGAAGAAAGAGCAGTACATAACTGGAGCCCAAAAACCTGGGTTCCAATCTCAGTTCCATCGCTTCTTTCATGTTTGAGCCTTAGGCAGCGTGTTTAACATTTCTAGGTAAAATGGGGCAAAAGATGTGTGCACAAGGTGGGGAAAGTTAAATCAAGCGGCATCTATGTAAGTCCTTATTTCTGTGCTTGGCATACAAGCCACCCCCTCAGTAAATGCCGTGCTTTTTGTTTAAAAACCATTTAAGTATTCTAGAACTCTCTAATAATATAAAAGCAGTTGACATGTTAGCTATAAATGCTCTTTATCTAGTTACTAACAACAAATTTCCTAAATACTTTAATTAGGCAACACTTAACCCAGTTCCAAGTTATTTTTGTTTTTAAAAGAAATGAAATGTCACATTTCATTTCAAAATTCATTTCGTAATTCAGAAGTCACTGACAAGACTTCCCATCAGATAATTCAAACTCCCACAGACTTTCTGTACAAGTAATAAGCGTACCCAAATGAACATTTAAAGAACCTGGGAGGGAAATAAGCATTTATTTTGAAATCTACGTTCATATGCTTAAAAGTCCTGGGATCTGGTCATAATATGAAGATGTTTTAATACCACTAAAAATACAGAAAAAGTAAAACCTCTACTAACCAGAGTGTTTTAGGGACAAGTTCTGGCTAACTGAATTTTTAGGCTCATATTAAAAACTGGCCAAAATCTAAAGCAAGAAAACAGATCCCTACAGTAAAGTGAACACAGTTTAATCTTTCTTTGGTAAAAAATTCTGAAGACTGTCAGAGGCATATTCCTTTAGAGTACTTGTTTTCCTTATGCATGGACAGCAAGTCAGGTTCCGCAAGCCAGGAGCAAGCCAGAAGAAGGAAGGGAAAGACAAATCTGTTTTCTCAATAAATTCCCCTAGTTTGTTTTCTTATTGGAAAGATCTCCCTCTTTTTTAACGAAATAAAAAGCTACCAAAATTTACAACCAACCAAGAAGCCAGTTGACAGATGTTCTGCTGCTATTTATGCATCATATAATACTCATAAATAATCTTATTAAACAAAATAAAATCCACTTGAGCTGTCTGTGCAAACAGTTCTCACCTCTCATTGACTGACAAACTGAGAGACTTTAGGAAAGAAACAAGATCATCTGCATCAGTTTCTTCTTCTTTGGAATAAGGGATCCTTCTTACATGACAGGAAGCCATGTGGCCCAGGACAACAACAAATGCCATTTGTCAGGCACTTATGATGTGCCACAGACTTTCCATAATTGTCTCCAATTCTTCAAACAACCCAGCAAAAGAGGTATTATTATCATATTTAGACTTTAAGGAAACTGAGGCTTGCAGGAATCTAGTCATTTGTACAAGGTCATGCCACTGCTAAGCTGCAGAGCCAAGATTCTGAGCCTCCAAAGCTTTCCCCTCCACTGGCTGCCTACTCAAACAAGATGGCAGCAGGGTGGAACAGCATTTGAGGCAGCCATACTGCAACATTCCACATGTTCCCACAAAGCTGTTGAGCAGGCTTGGAGGAAGGTGATGTTTCCATACGCAGCATCTTGTTGGACATGTTTTATTCTAGCCCTAAACCTACAGATGTCTTCATGGAGAATGACGCTGTAGACAGGAGTTGCTGCCAGATCTGTTTGATCCAAAAGGCCTAAAGCTGGGGTCTCTACACCTCAGCTTACAACTACAATAGGAATTCATCCTGTTTCTTCTACATTTTTCAACTCTCCTTTCTCTTTCATACCCCCAGTATGTCTGCAAGCTGATTCCTCACTCGGTACAATCCGGCCAGCTAAAAGTTTCCAGGAGCCATTTTTCTTTCAGGTTGGCAAACAGACCCACAAGGTCAATTTAACGCCTAACTTGATGCTGTTCAACAGCAAGCCAAATTCAGTTATGAGGGTAAAAAAAATCTATGCCTCTAAATATGACCAGAAAACAAAAACGTGAAGGTGTAAGATGTTTAAAGCAGTTACATTGACATTAAGACCTCAGTTTGTTTGGTAATCAAAGCCAATCATGGTTTTAAAAATAACCCCTACACCTAGAACCCAAACCCCATTCTTGGTTATATCTACAGCATCTCACCTGATACAAGATTTTACACAGAAAATTCCAAAAAGCTTATCAAGGTTTGCCTCACTTTGTTCCTGTGGATAGACTTGGGGTCCTTTCCCATATAACCATTCACTTCCAATGAGGTCTGCTATGTAGGAGGGTCCCAACCAGAGCTGCTGGATAAACACAAACCTCATTGTTTAGACAGACCTGATTCTGTCTGGTTTTTAAACCCTTATTCCAAAGTGGGCTTACTGCCACTGGATTTCATTTTGCTCCACTTGAAATGTTGAGCAAAAAATGAAACTCTCAGTAAATACCAGCAGCAAAATAAGACCCCCACCACCTACACACACCAAAAAGTACAATGCTTAGGAGAGCGTGTTAACATGGTACAATTAGAGTGGGTTTTAACCCAACAGTTGTGGAGTCTATTTTCTCTATAAATACTTACTCATTTTCTAATTAAACAAATAATTAGTAGAAAGCACAGCTTGAGAAACTGCGTAGGTGTTACCATCTCACTGCATGGAGATACAGTGACAAGTGACGCTATCCAAGGGATGAATAAATCGTGTTTTGCTCCAGTGTTTGTACACACTGAGATGACCACATAGCCACCAGTTTTTACAGGATAGCAAGCTCCAAACATGAAGTGTATGCTTTGAATGATAGATATTCTAAAAGGAGAACAGTTCCTTTGGATGAAGGCCAGGTTTCTTGGACTGGGAAATGAGAGCTGGCGAGGGAGTACATACAAGGTAGTTCTGGGTTTTTTGTTTGTTCTATAGGATACTAAAGTGCGGCAAAAGGACCCAATCAGAAGAGTCATGAAGATTGCAAGCCACTCTTTCGGTTGGTTTTTACTAACCTGCAATGTCTCAGTCCACACATACTCAGGGACACAAGGCACAGCAGTGACCGCAATAGCTCCTGTGCTAAAACCTGCTGGTGAGGAAGCAATTCTGAAGTCACTTTGACTCTTTTTAGTTTAGTACAGGTAAAAGAAAATGCGTGTACATAACAATAGACTCTCTCTATGCGACATAAGGCAGATGGTACCAGCGTCTCGCTCTGGCTCTACTAATAGTATTCAAATATCATCTCTAGACAAGGATGTGTTTTGCAAGCACAGAGTATTTTTTTAATTGTATTCATTTAGTCATTCAATAAATATTTACTGAGTGCCAGGTTCTATGAATACAGAGGTATATAAAATAAACTCTGCCCTCCATGGAGCTTGCATTCTAATGGGAAGTAAAGAGACAAAAGAACTCAGGCAAACAAATAAGAATTTCAACTAATTCTAGGTGTCATGAAGAAGATAAGACTAAGTCATAGCATATGGAGTGATGAGAGATGTGGAAGGAGGAAGCGGTACTTTTAGCTGGGATGACCAGAGAAAACCCTTTTGAGGTTGCATTTGAAATGAAACCATGCAAAGAAATGAAGAAGAGCATTCCAGGCAGGGTAAATAGTAAGCACAGAGGGATTTGGCCAGTCCAGTTGAGCACAGTGAAAGAGGGAGGTAACGAGCGGTGGCAGAGTTGGTTAGAGTTGGGCAGGGGGCATGCCATACTATGGAACTCTTGATTTTACTTAACCTGCAAAAGAGTCTCAGAAGTCAACAAGAAGCTACAGATTTAAATACAAATGTGTGTATAAGCTCAATAAGAACAATACACTTAAAACTGATCATGTGAGAAGATAAAAGGAAGGAGCCTGGCTTATGATAAACACCATTTGTAAAGGACCACAGGGCTTCCAAAGAGCTCTTTCACTGTATCATCTCTTCGGATGCCTGCATTGGGGGCAGTGAACATCTGAGGTTAAGGACAGGCAATAAACAGAACTCCTAGGTCTTAATTATTAAGAAACCAATTTATCCCATCTCTAATGTAGCTAATGAAGAAAAATCCAGAGACTATAGATGAAAGAAAGTGGCTTCAGAGCTTTTCTTTCCCTGAAGACTTCATATCATCTCTTTAAAGTGGCTTGAGATACATACGCATGAGTTCCAAAAGGCTGGTCACCAAAACAAAAAAACACAGCTGCCCTAGTAAAAGACACGGGCATCCCTAATTTTCTACTTTGATCAATTCAGATGAAGCCATCAAGAGGCATGACTGAGGCCTTCCTGAACACTTGTCTTTTCAGGATTTTTCTGAAGTGCATGGCATCCTGCTATCAATAAGCTTATGAGGCCTAAATTGCTCCAGCCACCAGCTTTCCAAACTCACTCCCTTCCTAGTCCATCATATCAGGCCAATCCTTAAACACTTCCTTTCCAACGTCACTTGTGAATTCAAAACCCTGCATAGAGCCCTCCTCCAGATTCACATCCTCACCTCACCTCTGTGATCTGCAGCAACCTCCTTCCCTTCATCGCTTCCGACCCACCTGTTCTCCACTCTCAAGATCAAATCATCTCCACAGAGCTCCTCACCTGTTCCAAGGTGGACGGCACACCTCATAAACTGATGTTCCAAACTCACCCAGTCCTCAGGGATCAGAAAAGTCACTTTTTTCTTTTTAACATGAAGCTTCCCATCACTACTCTTGGCCTCACTGGCTGCCTTCCCTTCTAAAACTCCACCGTGCATAACACAGGCCTCCCCAAAGTCTCTAAGAAGATGACTAAAGTGAAGACAGAGGGTTCCAAAACATTCCCGTTCCCACTGGGTAGAGCAAACTTTGGAGAAGGATTCAGTGGCAAATTATTTAGTGATGTCCCAGGTACATGTTCCAGATTTAAAGGTTGTGGACACCTGGCTTCTTCCACATAGCAGCTTTTGGAGGACAAGAAGCAGACGTCTCTTATATAACTGCAATCTTAACTGAGAACACAGCATCTTGTCCCAAGGAAAACCTGCCATGACCAACGTCCATTTCCTTTGTAAACATAATATAGTAAGAAGAAACAGACTGTGCATTCATCAAACAGCACAATAAATATTATTTGTATAGGACAACAAGACAAACAAAAGTTCTATTTTGGCTATAATTCCCATGTCTGAACAAGAAAACTCCCAACCAGTGCAACACACGCTAAGGGTGGTACATGTCTCCATGTATGGTAAGCACTACTCTGTAGAAGTTTTATGGGAAGTTGGGCAGCCACATTCATATGACATCTTTAGGAATGCCAACTGGAATACATGCTTAATAATCATCTCAAGGAACACTAATAAAAGATGCATTTTTTTCCATCATGTATGAAGTCATAAGTTATACCCACAAAGTATTAACAATTTAGTATTATTTTCTTCCATTTAAAAATATGGAGAAGGAAGAAGGGTATCATGGAGAAACATGGTCTTACATTTACTGTCTAGGGAAGAGAGTCAAGCTGACTTCTACTTTCTTTCCTCTTTAAACTTCAAGAACCGAAGCCGTAACACTTGATTCTGAACTAAGGAGAGTTTCCTTCAGATTCACTCAAGTAGAAAATGCACGTTAGTTACCATATGTTCTACACTGGACTGGTGTATTGTGTTGATAAGGAGAGCTGTGTTTTAAAGTGGTACTGAAATACAAGAAGTTAGCTGAGTAGAGATGAAAATAGGAAACCACATAGAATTAAATAATAAGCCAAAGAGGAGGAGACCACATGTATTTTCGTGGTAAATGTTCCTCTAGAAGAAAGACCCAATGAAGAGTGCTCAACGTGAGCACTGGTCACAAGGACATGGGTGAACCAGATGTGGGCACTCCAAGTGACCAAATGCCAGCCCGAGTTTCCACAATCTTGTGTGAAAGTCCCCATGGGAGATTAAAGTGAGAGGTTGTTTTGGCTACTCTATCCTGTGCTATTTTCAGCAACATGACTTCATCCTTGTTTGTTCTGAAGCAGCACAGATGGGCTGCATCAATTTATATTACTACAGGAAGATAAGGAGACCCGGTTTCGAAGCAGTACATTTCTCATGCCGTGTGTTAGGACATCACAAATCTGGAACTGTGTCAGTTGAATGTGCTATTTCTTTATTGTTTTCTTTTAAGTCTAAGAGCATTTCACAGGCACTGCCACGTTTTATGGAACCAAATGTTGGATCCACCTGAAAACTGGCAAAAGGTGGATTTCTGGTAAAGCAATTGAGCCTTGTTGATTTTGTCAGTGTAACCCAACTGCGAAAGCAGTTTCAGTCACTCTAGATACAGGAAAGCTCATCCCTGTTGGAGAGCAGAAGAGGAAAACTGCCAATGAGTCAAGCTGGAAAATGGTTACAGTAGGACAAAGGTTCCACACAACATCTCATTAGGCAAGCACACCTCTGGGGACATAAAGCTTTTCCTTGAATCTTTCCCAGAAACTCAGTGAACCAGATTATGTGAGGGGCAGACATATAATAGATTCCATTTATTGAACCTCTCCTAGGTGCTTCACAATCTTACTAAATACTCCCAGCAATCCTACGAGGTAAGTACCCTTATAATTCGTATTACTTATACTTTAAAAGACAGAAAACTAGCTCAGAGAGGTGGGTAAATAGTCAGGCCAAAATACACAGCTAGTAAGAATCAGCGCAAGAAGTGCCCTTCTGCTCAGTGGTCACTGAAAAGAAGCTCCGCTCTTTCCTTTAGAGAGGAAGACGTGAAGCTTCACGAGGAAAAAAGATCCTTCCCTTGTCTATCTAAGTTGTCAGTTTCCCCTTCTCATTGCCACCAAACATCATTTGGAAATAACAAAGATGTATGGAAAAGAAGAAAAGGCAGGAATAATCCAACAACTGCCACTTTTTAAAGACTTGACCTTGGGCAAGTTCTATCCCCACTGAGCCTTGGGTTCCCAGGTGTAAAATGTGTTTAGATGTCTCCATTCTGCAGGATTGGGGATAAATAAGCACAGCAAAGACTGACAGCCACCAGCTTCACAGCTGGCTCACTGTATGTGGTGGCACTCATGCAGGTGAGATCTGTGAAAGTCCTTTTACATTTTATTCTCATAAGTACATGCCATGAACTCCAGTGTTATGAATGATATTTGAGGTGTGCTGCCTTCTGGATTAATTCATCATGCTTTAATTCCTATTTTTTATTTTTTATGTTTTTGGCATGGGCAGGCTCTAGGAATTGAACCCGGATCTCTGGCATGGCAGGCAAGAACTCTGCCACTAAGCCACCATTGCACCACTCAATCCCTATTTTTTTTTAATGAAAAAAAGAATGGCAAAGAATGCCCAAAACTAAGTTAGACATAGGAATACTTGAAAAAAGAAATGAAAACTATTCAGATATTTATTAATGACTTAAGTTTTAAAAATTAATCATAGCTGTGAATGTGAAACAGGATTTTCAGAAAACTGGACATTTTCCTAATATGCCTGGAATACGTGAAGGCCATGTTGAAGATTAATTTCATTAAAAAGAGAAGATACTGTAGGAGCATGGAGAGGAAAATGAGCTACAGGGGAGAAGAAAAGAAAAGCTCCTATCTCTGGTCCATTCCTTCTTCCCCATTTAATTCAGTGACTTCAGAACACCCAAACCCTTCATTGTACAGAATCAATTCATCAAGCTGACACATTAACTTCTGTCCAGAAACGTTCAGCTCAAAACCGTAAGCAACGAAACCTCAGTGGGCAAATGGGAACAAGAGGCAACCCCACATGTCTTACATGGCACTTTTACAGTGCTGATCAAATGGAGAACAATATGCTCAGATCTAAAATTCATCAATGGAAAGGTTAATGTTGTCATGCAAACCATCATCCTTTGGTTTTTGAGGCCATTTCTCATGAACATAAAGAGACTCACCCAAGTGTTCATCAACAGATGAATGGATAAACAAAATGGGCACATCAGACAATGGACTACTATTTAGCTAAAAAAGGAAATGACATTATGACACATGCTACAACATGGATGAACCTGGAAAACATTATGCTAAGTGAAAGGAAGCAGGAACAAAACGAAATATACTTTATGATTCCACTTACATATCTAGAGCAGGCAGATTTATGGAGACAGAAAGTAGATTACAGGTTACCAGGGGCTTGTGTGAGGGGGGAAAGGGGCTACTGCTTAATGGGTGCAAAGTTTTTGTAGAAGTAATAAAAAAGTTTTGGTAATGGATGGTGGCGATGGTAGCACAATATTGTAAATGTCCTTAATGCCACTGAATTGTATACCTGAATGGTTTTTAATATAAAACTATAATTTTAAAGCTAAATAAAGAGACCTAACTTCCTCTAGGTGTTAAAAGTCTTAAGACTCTTAAGAAAAATGTCCCAGTTCTCTTGAACTCTTTTTTTTTTTCTTTCTGCACGGGCAGGTGCATGGGCAGGCACCAGGAATCAAACCCGGGTCTCTGGCACAGCAGGCGAGAACTCTGCCGCTGAGCCACCATCGCACCGACCTTGAAATTTTTTCTAATCTGAGGTTTTGGGCTTCAGATTCAGTGTGAAGTGACCCCAATCACAACAGCTTCACTGAAAGGGCAGAATTTAATCTCACTTTAGGACCCGCACCTGCCAGACTTGGACCCTGCAACCGGCCTACTCACAGCACTGCAACCCAGGCACATAATAATGCACACCGATTACACGAACCCGGACCCGCTCACGGTGTCATGCCAAGGACGCTTTACTGCATGCATCATAATGTCAACCAGCTGAACATTCTCATACTGTGTTCTCCATGGGATGCAAGGGGAAAAAAAAGAGTATTCAAAATTTTAAAGTGATTCGGGGTAGAACAAGAAGGGGAAGGAGTGATGAGCATAAGGAATTCATGTGCTGAACATTATCAAAACCTGCCTTCTTGTTGACTCCATTATTGTCAATGGTTAATTTTTTTTCTTTTGTCTTCCCCAATCAAGACACGATTCAGGGATATACAAATCAGGAAGAAATAAAAAATGTTTTAAAAGAAAGATTCCTTTAGAACGTTTACATTTTATCAAAGGCAGGGAAAAGGTAAGGGAAAAACCTATTTGCCACTCCCAGTTCCATCCACACACTCTCTGCCCAAGGTGCTTTGCTTTTAATCAGGGATCAGCACATTTTTTTCAGTAAAGGAACTTTTAGCAAATATTTTAGGCTTTGTGGGCCATTCAATCTCTGTCATAACTACACAAGTTTGCCGTGGCAGCAAAAAAGACCCTCACAGACAAAACCTATACACAAATGGGCTGGCTGCATGACAACAGAACTTTATGTATGGACACTTAAATTTGAATATCATGTAATTTTTTTCTTTTTAATTTTTCTCATGTAATTTTTTATATGTCACAAATCATTACTTCTGCGTTTTTTCAACTATTGAAAAATATAAAAGCCGTCCTTAGCTCACAGGGTGTAAAAAAAACAGGCCCTCGCCTGCATCTGACATAGAGGCTATAGTTTGCCGGCCCCCACTTTAAATTATTGATGCTAACTTTTAGGGATGCATTACAAGCGTGTTTTTTTTTTCTTTATTTGGGGAGAGTGGGGAAGGAGGCTAGAAGTCTGCTTAAACCAAAACACAAGCTGGCAAGGGAAAAATTACAACAGCTTATTTCAGAAAGAAAGCACCTACCTCTGTAACATGAATCCCAAGCAAGTTTGAAGAATCCTTTAATCACCTCTTAGCTGAATGACATGAATTTTACAATGTGTCTGCTTACTTGTGAAGTTTAGATATTTAACTCCCTTCCCTTAGAAAGAGGAATAAAGGAATAGGTACTCACAAGATGCCTCCTGCATGTTCACACTTGGTCGACCTGCTGGATATAAAGGACGTCCCAATACATCCTGTTGTTATTATTATTATTATTACTTTGATCCCCAAGAGCTTTTGGTATTACAGCCACAGTATGTAGGTGATAGATATGGGACAGATCCTTCTAAAATGTGATCCCAGTTGATTCCCCTTTGATCCAAGGCATGCATTTTAGAGATGACTTTGGGATTTGTTCACGTTTCTACGGCAAAGAAGTTAACACAGTCTTGAGGAAATAATTCAGGTTTTAACATCCCTAACCTTTCCAAATCCTTTATCACATAAGAACAAACATAAAACATCCTTCTCCAATAGCCCTGACACTGCAGTGCAAGGTCTGGCAGCCTTCAGTTCATCTTCCCTCCCATAAAGTCTGACTCTGCACTGGGTGCCAGGGCACAAGGAAGGATAGACCCAGTCTCCAGCATCATGGAGCTCAAGGGCCAAAGGCCACTTACGGCTTTTTTTCATTAAAAACACACATGCATGCCTACAGCACTGCTGAAGCTATCACAGGCCCATCCCCCTTGGGCTTCTTTACATCAATTTCACTTCCACCTGTAAGTCTGGGGGTAGCACTGGCTTTGGAAGATCACATGGACCCAGCTCAAGGCTTGTGTCTGCCACTTACTTGTCATTTCTGCTCCAGAATGTGACTGGAGGAGACCCGCATTTGAAGAGTTTAAACACTTCTGACTGAGATGATTCTAAGAAACTCCGTAGTCCATGGCAAGTGCTAGTTTATAGTTTTGCCAAGGTTTGAATTCCATATAAGCCAAGGTTAGTTTGTGAGGGCAGGTCCTTTAACCAGTGAGTAAGCCAACTCTAGTACCTACATCTCAACTCACGTTTGTTCTTTTAAACAAAACAAGAGGTTTTGTTTAATTCTCACAGCTACTCTAAGAGGTTGGGATAACTACCCTCATTAACAAGCAAAGAATCTGAAAGCAATTGCACACTGTGGGGCTTTTTAGCATTTGAAAATTCACCAGGATCTGTGCTCCTCCAATGTTCAGGGGCTAGATGAGGGTCCCGGCCGTGGCTGCCCTCACAATCCATCTAGAAGCTTTACAAAAAGGCCTCCCTCAGTTTAGTTCCATCGGGCTATCTGGGAGTGAGGCCCAGTTTTCAGGACCTTTTAAAGGATCCTCAGAGCCTTAGTCTAGGCAAAGGTTGCAAAGTCCAAGAGCCAAATTTAGCCTGAAAACCATTTAAAAATGGTTTCTAGCCACATAATAGCCAGATTTCTGGATTCTTCTAAAACTGTGCTGCTCAATACAGTAGCCACTGGCTACATGTGGCTATTAAATTTAAATTAAGTTGAAGTAAAATTACAAATTCAGATCCTCAGTCATACTAGCCACATTTCTAGTGCTCAATAGCCACATGTGGCTCACTTACTGAACAAGGCAGATAGAGAACATTCCCGTCACCACAGCGAGTTCCACTGGATAGTACTCTTCTAAAAAATCCAAGGATCTGGCAACATGAGACCCACATTCCCACAAGGCAAAGTGAGCCAGGGTATCACCTGTGTGCTTTAGACAGGGCAAGTGCTTTCCCACCAGCACCTAGCTCCATCCATTCATTTACATGACCTGCCCAGCCCCTTAGGTGCCATAGCCAAACTCTGCCTAGTCAAATAAAACCTGTCCAAAGGACAGAGGAGAGGTAGATTGAAATTCCTTACCTCTAAAGGCTAATTGCATGGTTTGTATGTGCACACACTCTCCCTTGTTCCTTCCTTCCCTGCCTCCCTCTTTCTCTCTTTTGCTAGAAGGACAGGATTAGCCAGTGATTGACAAGATTCTACTTGGCAAATGACCTCTGGCTTCCAGCATCAACCTCTGCATGATGAGTGCATACTTGTACTAAATGGTTCCCTGTGCTTTGAAAGATCCAACGCCTAGCCCACCAGTGAAGAGTCAAGAATGCCTCAGTTTCCACAGAAGGGGTTACCTTCTCCTTGGTGTCATAGGTATTAGGGCACCATGTTCTCTCCCCTATGGGGCAAGAAACCTGGCCTAATCTGCTTTGGGAGCCCTTTCATCTCCTGTCAAAGCCTTCTATATGTTGTCTGAACCAAGGAACTAAGGGCCATTTGGCCACAAGGGGAAACCGGGATGCTGGGCTAAAACCTACAAAATGTCATTCTGCTCATAACCCCTCCATACTCAGGCTCGAGATTGTCTTGTGCTTTGAAAATGAACTTTGGAGAATGACAATAGAAGATTTACAGTTTATGGGAATCTCAAATTTACCCCACACAGTTGCATCAAGGTCTAACAGAAATAGCTTGGAAAGCCGCCGAACTCTTCAAAGGGAGAAAATTCATATAACACATTTTACAGAATTTAACCAGGACTAAAACCCAACACTCATTCTCAAAAAAGGAATTAATGCCATGTACCCACAAGTTTGAGATTTAATTAAAATCTCCTCTAACAACCGCCAAGATAGTCTTTAAACTCAATTTTTCCTGCCCTCTCTAGAACATACTATTATTGTTTTATAATATCGAGGGTTACCAGAACAGTAAATCAGGCTCTCGCAATCATTATTTATACATTAAGCTCTGGGAAGCATGCAGGAAACTGAGACTCCTATCAGAGTTTCATTTTCAATACGTCATGTTTGAAAGACTGAATGGCCTCCTAGGAAGAGACTTTAAATGGCAACTTCTCCATCATGGGATCAGACAACCACATCAGGGATGCAGGGCCTCCCCTGAGCACGGGTTCAGGGCTTGGGTGTTAGGAGAGACTACCAGGCAAGGCCAAGACCTGGAAACCAGGGAAGAAGAGGGATGAGCAAGCTGAAAAGGGCCCTCTAGACGGTGAAGCTCTGGGGGCCACTGCAAGTGGCTAAGAAGGGCGCCCTTTGGCAGCTGGGCCACAGGGGACAGCACGCTAGGAGGGGGTGTCACTCGGGTAAAGGTGGGGAGGAGGATTCAAGGAAAGAACAAAGGCCATTTAGGGCCAAGCTAGGGTACGAAGCTCCCAGGAGCCACTGTATGCCTTTCTTTTGTAGTAATGGTATATAACCTGTCTACGGCACTCATGGCACATTATTATAACCCTTCTATTATATTCCTCTCTTTGAAAGAACACTCAGGCCCTGACCACCAATGTATGCTTAACAGAGAAACTCAACAGCCCAGCAGGTGTGTCTGAGGTCGCTGGCACCAGTTTGGTGCGGCCACAGGTCTGAGCAGAGGATCCCCTCCCTCGGCGGGACAGGCACAGCTCCTGGGTGGTCATGACCTCGCTGGCCTTAGCCCCCACTGGGCAGTCACCTCATCCTGTCTGGGGGAGGGGAGGTGAAGCGAGGTCACAGGCACCCTCGCAGCCAGGGAGGTGGTCTCTGCAGGTGGCCCGAGGAAGGGGACACGTGCATCACTTTGGCGAGTTCATGCTCTGCTGGCAACCCCTGGGGGGCTAAAAGGGCAGCACAGAGAGCAAAGGTCTTCCCCCAGGGAGCAGACTCCGTGGCTGCAGTGCCAGGAGGAAAAAATGGGATTACTGAGCTCAGCTTCCATTTCAAGCGAAAAGTTGGGACTTTTGAAACCTTACACTGATATGGCTATCAACTCCAAAACAACATAGGGAAGCTGCAGCCTTCTTTATTAAAAAAATAAAAATAAAAAAATATATACGTAACCGACCTCAAGTAAGGAATCTTCCACTCACTGCAGGGAGAAACACCAACCCCGGGACGCCCACATTTGGTTTATACTGGAGGAGCTGCTTCAAGCAGGAAAGGTCCTGCTCTGACACCACTCTCACTGCTTCTTGTTTGCTTCTGTTATTTTAGATAAGATCTGTTAAATGTCCACAAGGAAAATATATACCCAGCCTAAATATATCTCCGGTTATTTGCACAGAAGGACAGCCTGGCCGCCTGGCTCATGACGGTGAGGATAACCGGAGGCTCTGTGCCGGGGGCTGAGCTCGGTGCCCGGGCCACTGCGACGTGGGCGACTGGCCGGGGCGCGGGGCCGGCACAGCGGGCTCCTGCCCTCAGTCCTGCGGAGGCGCGGGTGATCACGCCCAGTTCACAGCTGCGGTGAAAGTGGGGCACCGAGGGGCTAAAGCGCATGGCCAAAAGTCTGCCGAGTCGGGATTCAACCACGTCAAAGGCTGTGACTCCGGGTGCTAGAGCTAGGCCGTCTTTTCCGCGGTCATTTTTCTGTGCGGAGAGACGGTTTTGAGGCGGCGGCCTCCCTCCCTCCCCACGCGCAGCCCTGCTGGCTGAGCCCCCCAGAACTAACAGGGTCCCCTCCCACGCCCCGTCTGCCCTCAGGGCAAAGAAGCCCTCCGCGGAGGAGCCCAGGGGGCGGAGAGGCCCCTCGCAGGAGGGCCAGCATTTCGGTTTGCGACGGGAAGGCCCTGGCAGCAGCCACCGTCCCCACACGGTGAGACGACAGCAGGCAGCGGCCCGGGGACCCCGCGGGAAGCCTCAGGTCGGAGGTGGGCGGGGCCACAAGGCAGTGGGGGCGGGGCCCCAGCAGGGAGGAGGCGGGGCCACAGCGGGGAGGAGGCGGGGCCACAGTGGCAGGGCGACAGCCGGGCCAGTGGCTACCTACAACGCCTGCTAAGGGTCGTGGTGCCCACAAGAGCATAGTTTACTTCCGTGCTAGGTAGACATTTTCCTTATGACCAACAAAAGAGAACACATAACTGGATATAGTAATTTGATATAGCATTTCAGGCTGAATTTAGACTCACCATAACCAAACAACTAGGGGATTTCTAAAGTCAAATCATATCCCTACATCATATTCCTGAGGGGGAAAGAATTAGATGGGCTCTGAAATATCGATAAAGCCATTCGCCTTGTTTTCTGAACTCTTGACAGTCATCCTGGCCCCTTACCTTCCCCTCCCCCCACCTGTGGCCTTTTCAGGCCATATGGGTCCCTCTCCTGACGCTTTCTAAAGCAGTGTATTCACAGTACATTAAACCATCTGGCCTCATCGTATTTCCATGTGATCTAAGCCTGACGCGTTGGTGTTTAATGTTTCAGCATCCCTGTTTAAGGCAGGCAAAAATAAAATAAAAGTTTCTCACGCAAGAATGCATTTGATTTAATAAGGAAGTGGTCCAAAATCCAAATGGAATAACGTAAAATAACTGGAAGGCAAACAGTGACCCCAAACATCCTCACTCAAGGAACTGTGAGAAAAAAACGAAGCCTTAAAACAGCCTGCAGCACATTAAATGCTGCTACTACTCCTACTACTACAACACACACACACACACACACACACTCACACACTGTGAGCCTGCGGCACGAAGCTTGGTGGGGAATTCCCCACAGTGCTGGCTTCTGCGACACCCAGGAAGGAATGCAGCTGCACAGGGCCACCTCTAGACTGGAAAACCCCAGCTGGAGGCAAGAGGCAAGACAAGGCCTTGGAAGAGCCACCGCACGGATGAAGGACACAGCCTTTCCCAGGGGAAGGAACTGGTTGCCACAGCTGTGCCAACGTTTCTGGCAGCAAATACCACAAGATGCAGGGCAGTGAGACCAGGGGACAGCCACTCACTGAGCTGGTCAGCAGAGGGCGAGCAGCCACGCTCAGGGCCCAGGTGAAATGCTGTGCAACGGAAAGCCCTGGGGCTCTGCTACCAGACCCTGGTTCATCATGGTCCAGGGGTAACGACAGAAGTGACCCCTGGGTTGTCATGAGGCTCAGCCCACAGGGGAACTGACATCACAGCTACCACCGTCACCAGCCCTAGAGTGAGCTTTGGCTCCTTGGGGAGCACAAAGTGGCCTCGGCCTTATGAGTTTTGAATATCTCAGAAGGGGGATTTCATATTTGGCAACAGCAGAACACTTGAGAGAGAAGGAAAGGTCATCTGGTTTACCGCCAGGGCCAAAACTTTGATACCACAAGTCCATAACAGGGTAGAAGTGGCCACAGCAAAGCAAAAACCTTTCATGATTTCTTTTCTAAACAAATGAATCGTAAGTTACTTTGCATTATGTTTAGCTTCTTATTTTTTAGTATCTGATACACTGGGCATTAAAAACAATCTCTAAAAAGCCTTTTTGAGCATCAGAAAGAGACAGCTGGGCTATTGGCATGAGGAAATGTTCAATCTTGTCATTTTGAAAGAGGAATTCATATTCATAATTAATGATGCATTTGTCCATGCCAAAAGGAAAATCTAAAGGCTCAACTATGCTTCAGTAAATTCTACCCAAGCCAACCGCAATATGATTTTATAATTTACAGAGCAACAGAAGAAAACAGGATTTTGTGAGTTGGAAGCATAAAGGAAAGGATAACAAGGCGGTCATATTTCAAGGAAGAATCAGGTTAGAAACATTAATTTCTGAAAGGACAGACAGATTTTCCTGCTCCCCATAAAAGGAACTGTCGTGAAAAACTTTAACATACTAAGAAAAGGTGTTTATTTGCCTATTACTACTAGGTATATCCGAAAAATTCAATATGCCTCTTTGTTCCTGAGTGTACTAGGTATACCCCACTGCTACACAACCAGGACAACCTTCAGCTGGCCCGAAAGGATAACCAAGAGGTGGGTGGGTAAACTACAGGATGAGCTTTGGTTTAAAGGGCTTTCCTATGGAGACATCAGTGGAGATGCAGAAGACCCTCAAATAAATACAATGAAATGTCACCAAGAAACTTCCGTAAGGGAAAGTTTTCCCATTATAGAGCTCTTAGCTAGACAAAGACACATCAGCATTAGAATAAAAGCTTGTTTCATTCATTCAACTAAATGAAGGTAACTGCTAAATTATTAAATAAAATTTAAATAAACTAAATGATAAATAATAGAATTTAGTAACCCCTGAGCACACTGGGCACCATGTGGTTTCTAGGAGTGTTAATGAAGACGCCACAAAACACTGCCAGGTGCTTGCCAGGAAATAACTATGTTTGGAGTACGGGGGGTTATTTTGGGGTAATGAAAATGTCTTTTTGGAGCTCAAGAGAGGCAGTGGTTGCAAAACATTGTGAATGTATTCTAAATGCCACTGAACTATCTGTTCTAAAGCGGTTAAATACATAACGTGAATTTCACCTCAGTTAAAAGCACATAGTTGTGCTTACTGCCTGTTCGTACAGGAACGAGTCCTCTCCTGCAAGAAGCTTGCGGGGCGGGGAGGGAACGGACGATGTGTGGGACGGCGATGTAGCAGGCTCTGGATTTGGAGTAAAGCAGGGGATCCCAACTCCCCTGAGAAAAAGAATGAGAAGGATGAGAAAAAGGTTGCTAAAGGAGAGACTGAGGGAAACCTTAAAGGATAAGTCCAAGTTTGCAGGACAGAGAAAGGAGAAGAGCATTCCAAGTACGCACAGAGGCAGGGGAAGATGACATTTTCAATACATCTGGGGCACAGGGAGACAGCTAAAAAACTGAAAATTCATTCAGCCTGCCAACTACAATATTCCAGGTCTCATAATAAGTAAAATAATAAATAAGGTAAAATAATGCTAATCATATATAATATTCGTAATTTGTAATATTCATTTACAATAAAAGAAACTGTAACACCAATAAGCAAAATAGTAACAGAGCCCCCAGAATCAGGGGGGATTTGAAATTGTCGAGCAAAATTCTTCAGGGAAAAATAGGGGACCTGGATGCATCTGGAGCCGGGGGAAGAAGCAGGAGACACAAGTGGAGGCGGCAACGCAAGCAAGAGGAGAGGGAAGCAGAAGTGAGTGCCAGCACCTCTAAGGGACCGCAGGGCCACGTGGTCTGACTGTGGGCAGGGAGCCCCTCCTGAAGTCATGTGACATCGCAGGCCATGATCTCACCTGACAAAGATTAGGACTTTACATTTATAGATCGCGCTCAGAGCCAAGGCCGCGCTTGGGCCCCATCATCACCCTGGCAGGCAGGGCTGGCAGACCTGCCTCTCTGTCACTTCAGACTTTGAAACTGAGCTGCATCGGGTCACACTGACCCACCATGGCCACGCAGCTAGGACCGGCCAGGACCAGGCGTGGGACCACCTCCTGACCCAGCCACAGGTCACCCCCCACCTCGGCTGAGCTGCCCCAACCTGAAGGAAGCCAGCTCGAGGGGACTCTGGTACTCTGGTCCCACTGGACCAACTTCCAAGAAAGCTGTGCACACTTTCACACGGGGAGGAGGCCCTCTGCCAGGTCGTGGCCTCCAAGGATTTTATACACACAACTTAGCACGGTGGTCATCTCTGTCATGCTGTTAAAATCATAATGCAGTTATAAATAATTTAAAACCTAGCTTAATCAAGTTGTTCAATACTGCCTCCAATGAGGCAGAGCCACAGTCCTATTACATCACCAAAAAAACGCCCTAAAGGTTTAGCTCAGTGGTTCTCAACCAGGGCTGATTCTGCATCCCCCCAGGAGCCAGCTGGGTACTGTCTAGGCTTATTTTGGTTGTCACCAAAAATGTTACTGGCATCTAGTGGGGAGAGGCCAGGGATGCTGCTAAATATCTTACAATGCTCAGGACTGTCCCCTAAAACAAAGAGGACAACCATGTGGCCCAAAGGGTCAACAACTGTCTAAACTCCTAAGTGATCTTACACAACTGATCTCTGAGGTGGAAGGAATGCAGGATTGAGGGGTCCAGGGGCACACACTCCAAGCTCTGCTGCTACAAAGCTGTGTGATATTTTAACCAAGCAGTATCTCTGGTAAAAGATACTGCCATGGAAATCTGCAGCATTCCCTCCCTCACCCCTCACCATCATATCAAGAGGTAAAAATGAACTGTGGTCAGCAACAGGACTTTAAGGGGAAACCATGGGACAGAGTCCCTGATTAGCTGGTGGCCTGGGGTAAGTGACTTCACCTTGCTGAGACTCAGTTTCCCCTGAAAATGAAAAGAATTGCACTAGATGGCCTAAAAGTCACTTCAGGTCACCAAGCTGGATGACTTGTTTGTAAAGTAGGGTTCCTGCTGCCTTCCCCAATGTGAGATAAAGCAGCTCGAGGGCCAGCTGAGCACCCCAACAGGTGGAGGGCCCTCGGTCAGCGCCTCAAGACCGGGGCTGGCAGACGATCCCCGCCTGGGTCAGGCAGAGGCTCAGGGGGCCTTACTGCTGACAACATACGCTCCCAGCATTTGCTTTACACAAATGTGTTTGGAAAAATAAGAGAGCAATAGGTGTCCATCTAAACAAGCCTGAAGGCAGATTTACTGTCCTTCGATCTCACCAAACAGGAATTTGTGCATCTGCAGGGGAACTGAGGGCTCCATCACCGCCATCTTCTGCATAAATGTATTTTAAGCCCACCTGTGGCCAGGGACCAACCAGACGAGAACCACCGCCAACTGGGAGGTCAGGTGGTGTGTTTGCATGACTCATTATTTCCTTCCAATTCCAGCACAAGCAACAGCTCTTGCACTTGGGTTTCCATCGCATTATACAAATGAAGTATGGCTGTCCTAATCAGCATCAGATTTCAAACAAGCCCAGATGGCACTTAAAAGGCAAATCGAGGGCTGAAATTTGGGCAAGCTACCCAGGCTCTCAGATCTGGCGGGCTGCTTTGGTTTTGAGAGACAGGGGTCAGAAAAACACAGGACGGCTGGCACATGCGGGGCTGAAGGTCTTTTGTCTGCCCATAAGCCCTGCTGGCAAATCCAACGGATTCAACCTGAGTCAACGGGCTAAGGGTTTGTGTCAGCCCCACTCTGGTCATTCCAAAAGCGCACAGGAAGAAGACGTTGGGGTCCCATTCCCACTGGCTCCGCCACAAGGCTGTATGTTAGCAGATACCTTTGCCATCTTTGGGACACTGTGTATTGCTCTACTTCTGACAATCACATTTAAAGGGCGCGTATTAAAGATCTCTTCAATACCTTTGCAGAAACAGTATTTTTACAATTTTATTTGTAATCAATCAGCTTACCCCCATTTCCTTATTTTAAAAAGGGGGAAGAAGCAGCATTGTATTGAATTGTGAACTGCGCTCAAACATAGCTCAAAAAGAAAGTACCACCCAGCGGCTGGATATTAGTTTCCATGGCAACCAGGGTCCCTGGGCCCTGGCACACAGCAGGAAGTGCTGCAGATTTCCATAGCAGTATCTTTTAACTAGAAATAAGAGTTCCATGGCAATTATAAACATTTGGAAATCAAAAAATATATTTATTATATATAACTAAGTATAGGTGAATGGAAGCCTCATTATCCTTACAAATAAATATACTTACATCAAATATAACAAATGATAAAACACAAGCAAAACAGCCTTTCCCCCTTTGCAGAGCAAAAAAGAAACAAAAACATCTCCCACAGAAAATGGAAAGACTGGAATGGAAGCAGGAAACTGCTCTGGAAAACAAGATGACCAAGGACTTCTTATAAACAAACAAACACACTTCTTTAGAAACAGTTATCAGAGATTTTTTTTTTCCCAACCCATGTCATTTCCTACTTGAACACCTTCACTGCTCACCATGAGACCAACAGGCAAAATGAACTGTGCTCAGCATTGGGACTTTAAGGGGAAAACATGGGACAGAGAGTCCTGATTAGCTGGTGGCCTGGGGTAAGTGACTTTATTTTTCCTCTGAAAAATGAAAAGAACTGCATTAAAAGGTCTGTAAGAAAAAATCCTGTGTTTTCTCTAAAAGACCAGAGAGATATGTTAAAACAAGCAAGCAAACAAAATACCCTCCAGGTAATTCTGATTAGTTTAGGCTACAGGTAGACTTCTAAAAATACGTATGGAAATCAAATTTCCTTGAATGTATTAGAAGAATTCATTGCCAGGTTTTTTAGTGATGGAGAGCTTATGAAATGTGGTTGAATATTCTTTCCTTCATTCTGTGAATTATTTCCCAATGTCACGTTTTTCCGACAGCAAAGTACCCGTGCACAAAGTGAAGATTTTAGTTCAAAGAGGTTTTCACATTTCACACATTTTTCAGACTGGGACTTAATCAGAGGGAGCAGAAAAAGGAGGCGGCTATGTGGTCTGGCCCATCCTAGGAAAATACTAGTTTGACAACTCCAAGGGTCTTCAAGTTCATATTTACATTCCAAACGTTTATTTTTATCTGAGCTTGGCAGGCCAAACCAAGTTCCCGGCACTATGGCAAATGAGCCTTTACAAGAAAGCATTGCAAAAATCAAATCATCTTCCCTCATCTGTATAACGGTGTTCTTTCATGAAAACTGATCAATATATTACCGAAAGTGATTATGCCACATGTGTGTATATTGCAACAGAGATGGCAGGTAAGGAGGGGGAGTAGTGGTCATTAAGCCAAAACAAAGAGCCAATATATGGGAAGCAACATGAAAGGAAGGAGGGAGAAGTTGGGGGGGGGATGGAACTCCTCATTGCTTGTGTACAGAATGCGTGACAGCCCTTTAAGCTGGAAGGATGGAACTGCTGAGTAAATCACTTTATTATGTAAACTGCCTAATGACACAAATAACCACGCTGCACACAGCTCTGCTCAGTCACCCGTAAAAACACACATCCTCTTGTTGCTTGGACCTTCCTCCCCACTGCTGTCGCTACTACCACCGCGTAATTTACCAGCATTTATTAAGACTGCCAAGGTTAGACAGAAAACAGCACACATCACACTTCAAGCATCATCTGGGGAAAAACCCGAAAGTAAAACAGGAAAACACCACTGAACTGTGTAAGAACAAATGACTGCCTTGGCTGTGGGCACTGGGGTGGTAAGATAAGACTTCCAAGGCTGCAGCTGCCTGGATGTGGAGTCCTGAAATCCCCGGCTCTCCCTGGTCGAGGATTATGGAATTCTAGGGGCATCCTACTCCAGACACCCAGGATATGCTTTCACAAAAGTGTCAGGGCAGGTCCTCTCAGGCTAACACACAGTGACCGCTCCTTGGAGTGTCATTTCAGGAAAAAAGCATTAAAAATGAAACACGGCACAGGCAGAAACAGTGGTTAACCACAAAAGAACAGTCTGGAACAGTCTGTCCCTGGCAACTGTTGCTGCCCAACCAAAAATCAATAATAAAAAGTCCACTTGTGGAGGAGGGAGGAGTGCTGTGAAGGAGGGATTTCATTTAACCACCCGTAATGCTCAGTGTGACCCCAAATTTCCCAGAAAATACACATATTGGCTCATCAATGTAAGCAAACATATTAGCAACTGTCTTCCAACTCCATCAACTGAAAAAAGGGGACAAAAAGATATTTAAATGTGTAAAGCAATTCAATAAATATATGAATTCCCTTGTTATTTCTTGTGCTGACTGACACTGAAATTTGTGAAAATGTTAAAAATACATGTGCTACCCTATTGTCCTGGTTTCAACACCATGCCTGAGTTTCCCATAAAGTAAAACAGAAAACAAACACTTTTTTTAAAAAAATGGAAACCTTTAAAATAAAGTTCACATGCATGGATCAAAAAGGAAAGAAAATCGGTTTAACCTAAGCAGGATGTGTATGACTAAATAGATTGTACTGACGAGCTAAAGTGACCTAAGTCTACCAGAGTGGAAAAGCACCCAAATCATGAAACCCAAATGCAGAGAATTTGCATCTATGAACCCATTTAAAAAGGCATTATATCTTTTATGTCAGCCCGGTCAAGGCCAATGATAGCTCCAAAATTTCTGTATAGGAGGGATTAGGAGCTGGGGAATTTATCTGGGAGCTCTGTTCACACAATTGGCCTGCAGTTTTGACCTAGACAGCATGTCATTCTAAATAGCAACAATTTCAATTATTAGTACTTCACATAAGATTGAGGCTATGACAGTTACGCACGGTAAATTTACACGCACACATATATACACACACACACATATATGTATTTGGGGTGGTCTGAGGGTCTGCTGGGAGTGCGCAAGGGCACTCTACAGCTATCCAAGTTTTGGTACCACAAAGTTGCAAACATATAAAAGATAAGCTCTGCACAGAAACTATTCATCCTGGAAGCCAGGATTTGTTTCTTGGTCATTTTAGGCAAGAATCTGCTAACTCCAAGTGCAATGTTTTAGGTCTTTCTTTCACCTAACAACTAAAAATAGAAAAAAAAATCACATTAAATAGACTATAGCTATAAACTCCAATCAATAAAGGACTGTTTGGCATGGCCCACACTGAAGTTGATCCAGCACTAAGTCTCTCTTCACAGCCGGGGGAGAGCAAATATTTATAAATGGAGAAGGAATAAGGAAACAATGAGGAGGAAAGCTGATCCTGAATGCCTCTGAACCCAGTTATTGCAAAACACTAGCTGACTTTTTGGGCAAGTTTATGGAGCTTGGTAATAAGGATTCATTTTGCTATCTCCTTACCATTTCAAATATAGTATCTAACGGCATCTCCTTGAGGGTCCTCGAATGCCCACTGAGGGAGAGAACAGGTAAAAGGCTCACCTGTCTTAAAAGATAGACCCACATCACAAAACAGCTTTCTCCAGGTGTTTTCATCATTATTGCTCCCATAAGAAACTACTCTGGATAATTTTTCCCCCTATTCGCCCTCTCACCCCATGAAATTTTAATTCCAGAAATGTCCCGTACTGCATGCACATCTGTGCCTTATGCATAAAAAGAGCAAAACTTTCCCCATCCCCACGCGAATACAAGAACCAATTTTCGACCCCTTGGAATGCACTAACTCCTTTAGTGAGAATGCACAATCACAAAATAAGTATGCGAGAAGACTTGTTGGGGGTGGGGGGGACAGGATTTATTGCTTGGACCTATAATTACTGTGTAGATGTACTTCTCCGCCCAGACCATCCTGACCACATGCCCAAACCCAATTACAAATGTTCTTATTTGTTACGGCTTCATCCTTACTTCCCTACCCGCAGACCCCCACACCCGCCTACGATATAGCAGGAGGACTTTTCAAAGGCAAAGTTTGCTGAAGGCTTCCTCAACATAATTCATGTCAATCAAAATCAAGAGGTCAAGTTCAAAGCCCTGGGAATGAAAGACAATAGGGTTTCTGTGTCCTCTTCAATCCAGCGTGCCCAGAGCACATTAAAATATTAGACAAAACTGCTACTCGCCTGGGCACTCTGTGAGCAAGCTGTGAGCACTTCACTTTAGACATTTTTAACTAATATACAATTGCTTCCTGGGTACCTAAGGTGTCAGGTTCCAGGAAATCAGAGCTGAGGTGCCTCGATGACAGTGACATAAAAATTCCTTCCTCAAGGTCCAGGAGATGCTTTATGTTAAGTTTCTTCTTCTCTTATTGGCCACAGAGTCCCAGCTGTAATAAGATCATCTGGAACATTATAATGTACACTAGCCTCAAATCTTTTAAACTGATAAGCTCAGCTCTTGGACAAAAATTACAGCTGAGTGTGTTGCTCCAACACTCAGAAGTTCTCTCTTCTCCTAAGAGAATCCTAAGGACGAGAACCAAAAATAACTAAAGAAGCAGAATTGGCCTATACAGAACAAAACCAGCTTATGATCTATAGCCACAGGCTAGCAGATTGCAGGTTTATGCCTTTTTATTTTGACTCAAGTGAATGAATGTGGCCACATTCCTTTAAGGTAACATTTAAAGAACACTGAGTTCGAGAAATGAGAAAAAGGGC
>PVIY010034602.1:0-26986 GCA_004026745.1 Myrmecophaga tridactyla
CACCCCTAAAAACCTGGAGTCCAACATGGCACCAAGGGGTAAGTTCAAAGGTGCAGAAGGAGGAGTCTACGCAGCCGAGCCCAGTGCATTCCCAAGTCTCGGCTTTTTCGGTGTGGACTGTTGGAACACAGCTGAGAGCTCCCAGACACTTGGAAAAACTATGAGTCACAGAAGTGGCCAAAAAGGGTTCTGTTCACTTGGGATTCTTGGGCAGAGAATACAGACTGCACAGACTTTTCAGGAAGGGGAGACCAAGGAACAAAAGGGAAGAGACCCACAGCAGAAAATCAGCAGGATCAGAGGTGCCCAGGATAAAGGAGATGTCCTTTCCTCACGTCATGCTAACCTACCAGGAACTTAGAGGGAGCAAAAGGAGGGGGAGGAAAGTTCTGATTAGACTGAATTTCAGACGAGAATAAAACACAAGTGAACGTTGTAGAAGTGACAACATTAAGTTTTCCAGAAATAGGGATTAGAAATCAAGTTCCGTTTTAGAGGAAACCAAGTTACAGCTTTGCACAGTCAAATTTGTGGACTATTGTTACTCATGAAACTCATACCTTTTTTACTGATACAGGAGAACAAGGAAATTTATTAACAGCTCATGGCAGGATTAGACAAATCACACCACAAATATAAATTATCTTCTTCCTCAATACTTCTTTGAAAAGTTCATGGCAAAGTTATATACAAAGATGGTGATGAGTGACCTACTCAAACATTTCACAATAAGAAACCAGATTGATTGATTAATTAAGCCAAAGGCCATGGCTGGGTCTTCCTCATAGTAAATTTTTGGTACAAGTGAATGATCCATAGCTATTTCTAATGGAGTTAATGAGTATTTGAAACTAAACAACTGCTGTGCACAAACCAGCAGTGGCAAGTAGGTTTGTATCACATGTCTATTGTCTGGATTTGCTGTAGGCAGTTTGTAGGGTACAGTACTTAGAACAAGGATTCTGGAATCAGGGAGCCCGAGTTTCAACCCATTCCACACCGATGAGCACAATACCACGTGTGAATCTCAGAGGCGTTGATTATGATGAGTGAAAGAAGTGGGACTCAAAAGACCACATACTTTTGATCTCGTTTATATGACATTACATTTATGATTCCATTTATATGACATTCTGGAAAAGGCCAAATTGGAGGCACCAGAAAAAATCAGTGGGTGTGGGACCTGCAGGTGAGGGCGTAAGGGACAAACTAGGAAGGGGCCTGAGGAGTTTGCAGGGGTGTAAGTTCTCTATCATGGTTGTGGTGGTGGATACACCACGGTATGCATTTGTCAAGACTCATGGAGATGCACACTGAGAACACAATAACGAAGACAATAATAAAAACATAAGTGAATGTTTCAGTCCCATTTTTACCACTTAAAGGCTAGGATGATCTTGTCCCAGTGACTATGTTTCTCTGTGTTTCAGTTTCTGTACTGCAAAAGAGAAATAACAGCACATCCGCACAGGATGGAGGATTAAGCGCGTGAACGTGAACAGTGACTTGGAGCAGAGTCTGGCCCCCAGAAGGCCTCAGTAAGTGAGAGTTGTGGTTGTCTTCACAGTCCTGTGTATGTAGCGCTCCACCCACATCCCATGCCCACCCCTGCACCCAACGCACCCATCCTCCAATTACTGGGGATTGGGGCCGCCATCCCCTCCCAGCCGCATTCCTCATTGGACTTTCCTTTGGGTATAGGACGCATCAGCCAGACATTGGCTGTGGGTGGCTCCTAAGAAGGCATGTAACCTTGGGCTGATGTGGGGCTACAAAGACCCAGTCCCCTTGCCAAAATGGGGGGCAACTTTGAAGGGCCACCCCAGTTCCAGAACTTCCTGTAGGATCAAGTTCGGTCTCAATCACAACTGCACTGTGAGCCAATTGCTGTTCTCCTGTGACATCTTCATGGGCAGTGGAGAGAGTAAGTGGGCAGACCCTGGAGCCAGCATACCTGGGTTCACTTCCTGGCTTGGTTGTGGCCAAAGGATCTTGCAAGTCACCTAACCCTACTGTGCCACCCTTTCTTTATGGGATCCCAGCAATACGAAATGAGCAATGACTGTAAGAACTCTTCAAACAGTATCTGGCATACAGAGAACCCTATGAATTAGCTCCTGTTATTACCAGTCCACAGTGATCTAGCTTTCTTCTGACATTCCACAATACTCATCTGGCATATGTCACTTAGCTTATCTCACAATATTATTCTATTTTTAACGTCTATTTTTGTTTTTGCTGTTGGTTCATCTCAGCTAGAAGTGAGTATTAGTCCCATTCCTTTCAGTTTACAAAATAGAGATTCAGAGGCACTAAAAGATTAAGATTAGCTCAAGAGGACTGTCAGACAATGACCTGCCAGTTTGTTTTCACAACTTGGGCTTTTCTCATTACACTACACCAGTTTATAAGGGACTGTTGGAAAACCTGCTCCATACGCATATTTATTTATTTAAATGTATTTAGTATGGAGAAGATAGTTCTTAGTAAGGAGACAATTAAGTACAACTTGCAAGAACATCAAAAAGTGACAGTGCAAACTTCTCCCTACCACCACCACCATTCTCATTTCCAGGTGGTGAGTTGTCTGGTTTTGAATATTTTCAGTGATAAAGAATTACAGCTTCCTGAGGCAGTGTGGTTTGTGAGGCTCTCTTGATCAGAAAGGGGATATATTAAGCCATACTTCCTAAATTCTACTTTCTCTCATTAGTCCTCATTTGCCTGGGGAGCCACACCAAATAAAATACACCCTTCATCCACATACTAGCCTTACAAATATTGGAAAGCAGTTATTATATTCCTATTCTTGCTTCCAAGCAAAAAAAAGCAGATGTCTTCAACCAATCCTCCCATCACAAAGGTTTTAGTCCCTGCCCCCTATCCTGTGAATATTTTTCTAGACACACTCAGTTTGCAAGCATCCTGAAATACAATACCTGAATCCAAACATGGATTCTTACCTCTGAATGGAGTAAGTCAGGAAAAAAAAAATGCACCCTCTTTGATATAAACACTCTGCTTTATTTAATTCAGCCTAGAAATACCACCTTTTGTGGAAGTCATGGCATCCTGATGACTTACGTGCAACTTATTTTCAACTGGACTCATCAAATATTTATTCCAAATCTCTTCTCCACTCCAACCCTGTCTTATAATTGCCTGGTTATCCACTTATGATTATTCATTTAAATTTTGTTTGGGCAAATAAAACCCATTATATCAATATTTGGTCAACTAAACATTACTTAAAATATTAACTCCTCCCAACATCCAGCCCATTTGGAAATTCCATCAGCATTTCCTTGAGGTCCACCTCCAAAATATTCATGAAAATAATGATCCACAAAGGGCAAAGACCTGCGACCTCCCTGAAACATGCCTTTGTCGTCTTATTCAGGCCCATTTGGAGTTCTGGCATTCCACCAGTTGCAAAGAATTCTACCCACAACACCATGATGCAACCCTAATTTTTCCATATCATTCTCAAAGATACCATGAGGGCCAAAATCTCGATGTGCTACATTTCTGTCACTCCCATTATCTCCTGGTCTACCAACCCTATTCTTCTTTTTCACGAATACTTCCAGCTCAAAGATAAAAGTTATTGGGCATTACTCTAAGGAGCATACTAGGACTCTGGGTATCTTCTTCAAACCAGCCTGAGAACTGCCCAGGCAGAAGACATGGCCTGTGCACCAAGGGAAAGGAGATCAGGACACATATTAAAAACTGAAATTAAGCCTACATGCTAGGAGGAAAGAGAACAAGAAGAGGAAGAGTGGAGAGGCTGGAGAGAGACAAGAGGGACTAGACCTTGTTAGGGAATTTAGACTTCATCCTGATGACCATGGGGAGCCAGGGACTGATGTTAAACAAGTGATAGACATGATCTGATTTGCATTTTACAAAGATCACAGGCAAAAGCTATTCTGGGTACTCCTGCTTTGATAAAGAAGGGAATAGTTCACCTCTACAATCCCATCCAACGCAGAGAGCCTGTTGTCCTACTACTTAGCTAATCCAGAAATCCGAAGGAAAATATCACCTTCTGATAGGATTTGCACTTTCCCTTCCCTCATACAATTCTGTAGATACATTATTCTCATGGTGTATGTCTTGGCATGGGTGAGTAATAGCTAACATCGCAGGATCCTAGCACCAACCCTCGCGTGGCACAGTTAGAATAGGTTCTCACTGTCACTGACTCTTCATGAACAGCAAGCCAGGCTGGTAAGACCGGAAACAGTCAGTGAGCCTAATTTCTAAGCTGTGAAACATACAAACACCCAGCTACCAATATTGAAAGAATCAAGGAATTGACAGAAATTTGACATTGATTTAATTAAAATTTCATTTTTACCAGGCTTCGTGCTGTCAAAAAAATATCCCAGATGATTAGATGGTAAATGTAGGATTTCTTATGTCTCTTGTTAAGAAAAAATGCCCATAATCTGTAAATAAGAATAAGAGGATAACTGCACATCCTTTCAATGTTATACTGAAGAATTGTTTAACAGGCCCATTAGAGTTTCCTAGAATAATCTGTTGTTGCCTAATTTTTCTATTTAAAATGTAAATTAAGAACTCAGATTCTGTGAAGTTCCATGTTAACTTGTAGCTCTGTCTGGTACAGAGATAATATCTTCTTTCGAAAAGAAACAATAATCTCAAATTTCATTACTTATTGTACTGTTGGACATAATTGTGTTTTGTTTCTAATGGGGCAACCTAATATAACGTATCTTGATTAAATTGCCTAAAACATCCAGGTCTTCAAATGCCCTTTGAACCAGCTTTATAATCTTCCTGTTTTCCTCATTAATTAATTTGTTGAATAATGTCTTTGACACATGTTCATTCTACATTTGTATAAGAGTCACGTTCTCACTTTTTGAAAATTACACTTTGACATTCTGGGCACTAAATAACTAAGACATTCTTCACTGTACCCTGTCTTGTTGCTGAATTTTAAGTTTTGATCCTTGGGAGCAACTTTATTATTTTTTTTCTCACGGTGTGTCTTTCCTCTCCTCTCTTCCTTTAACTTATGATGTTGATATCAAGTAAAGTGGGACTGGGCTGACTTGTAGATCTTTACTCCTGGCATCTTAGAAAATAGCAATATATGTGAAAGAATATTTATACTTGGGGAGGAAGAACAAAATATATACATATACGAATTTACCCATTCAGCAACTTCCCTAATCCATTTTTACTGCTTAAAACTGCTCCATGACAGAAACATCTTTCAAGTTGCAGGGGATTCTTATACATTTCCTGGACGCGCATTCAGTGGAGCCCTGCTTCAAGGAGTGCAGGCTTCCCCAATCCTTTTTGGAATGAGGTGGGACTGAAGTCATTAAGTAAATAAATGAAATCACAGAAAATGAGAAGGGTGAAAACTGCTTTTCCCCACAATTTGAATGCTCTTCAGACACCTCATTTAATAAATGCCAGGCAGCGATTCTCTTTCCAATCCTTTCCTTGCTGGAGCCCCGCCCCAGGGCTGACAGCTGGCCGAGCCCCTCTTGCACCCCGCACCAGCCCCCACCCACCCGTCCCAGCCAGGCCACGGATCCATGGGCCCTGTCACAGGGACTCAGACAACTGCTAGAGAAGAACAAAAAGCCTTCTGGATTTGTCTAGAGCTGGAGCTGTGGGAGGCTCTTTGGCCTAGGAGCACCTGCCAGAGATATTTTCAGAAACCAAGTTAATACAAAAGACTCATGCTGTAATGTTAAGGCCAGTCTTTGTACATTCCGTGTTGGAGAACCGATCTTTTTGCCATAACGTACCTTGATGGCTCAGTTGTCAGATCCTGTAAGAGCCAGAAAAAGAGTGTAACACAGTATGTATTGGTTGAATGGCTTTGAGACAGGAAGTGCTTTGGTTTAAAAGGCGCTTGAATTTATGCTTACAGCCCAAGCAATCTCAAATTTGGATTACTAAAACCAATATTGTATTTTTAGAAGCCACAAAAACTCAGATTTCAGACTTTAAGGAGACCACTGAATTGCTTCAAAGCAATCCAGCAGGAGCACCTACGCCCTTCTGGGACGAGCCTGCACCCACAGGGACCAGCCCTCACAGGGAGAGAGGAGGCAGGCGCAGGAGAGAGAAGCTAAACTTCTCTTTGCCCTGGGGAACAGCCTCATTTCAGCTGAAATCCAGGATGGGCCCAAAACAGTGAGGACCCCGCAAGCCTTCCTCCAGTCCTGTTATTCCACGGCCCTTCAGCCCACTTGGTTGGAAAGTTGCAGCAAATGGATCCTTCTCTCTAGAGGCAGCTCATCCTTCCTATTAACAAAAAGGAAAGGAGCAGAAGGTGTGGGCAAAACAGCATGTACATCCACACATCTTGAAGACACTGGTCGAAAAGGGGTCATTCATTTCCTGTGGAGGAGGACAAAGAAAGCAAATTGTGCACTCGGAGTTACAATGCACAATTAGAAGGTAATTTGGGTCAGGATCTATAATAAGCCTAAGAGGAAGGTGACGGCGGGGGAGGGGGGAAGGACTGTTCTCGAGATGCAGAAAGAGGGACGATTTTGTAAATTCAGTGTTTATTAAGCACTTCTGTGTGCTAGGAGCACAGAAAACAAGACTTGGTCCTGTTGAGGTGGGACCAATACATCAGTGGATGGGAACTACAAAAATCTTAACAAGTCCTATGCAAAACTGCATTTGAAAATTCGTAATGAAAGGGCTAGGCTTTGTTCCAGAGTTGGAACTGATCAAACTTTGGTGAGTCCCTCGTGAAGCAGTTAGTTGTCTGACATTCAGCATCATGTTCTATGAAGAAGTAAAAAATCTAAACACTAGATTCTTCTTCAGCCTGGAGAAATGCCCATCAATGAAAACCTGAGAAACTGAGATCAGCTAACAGATCACGAGATTTATGTCTCCTGTTTAAACTAAATCCCAGATACATGCTTTTAGAAGAGGTTTTTCTCTCTCTCTCTCACTATATCTCACTCTAGCATACCTTCTTTCCTCACCTTCTTCCCAGCCCCCCCCCTTTTGCTATTGGTTTATAGGTCTTGTTGCATAAATTAAATGCATATATGATGTAATTACCTGAACCTCACTTTAAAGAGTATGATAAGTGCTATGACAATAACAGTGTAATCAAAATATTGCAGAAAATTGTTCTAATGTGATGTCAAGGAGTTAATCTGCTCGGGATTCATAGTTGTAGATCATCTTAATTCCAAAGAAACATAATGCTTAAGAATGACTAAGCATCTTCCTAACTCATGCAGGGAGGTTGTCATGGTCAAGTGGGTGTTCCAGCCCCCCTACCCCATACTTCTGGGTTTGGACCCTGTGCCAGCTTGAAAGGATTATGTGCCATGGAAAAGCCACATCTTAATCCTAATCCATTTTGTGGAAGCAGTCGTTTCTTTTAATCCCTATTCAGCACTGTAGGTTGGGGGATTGATTAGATTATCTCCACAGAGATGTGACTTGCCCAATTGTGGATATTAACCTTTGATTAGAGGGAGATGTGACTCCACCCATTCCAGGTGGGTCTTCATTAGTTTACAATTCCTATAAAAGAGGAAGCATTTGGAGAAAGCTTCACAACGACGAGAAAGCCATGAAAGCAACAGAACCACAAGAGGAAAGAGCCCACACAGCCAGAGACCTTTGGAGATGAAGAAGGGAAATGCCCCCAGGGGAGTTTCATGAAACAAGAAGCCCGGAGAGAAAGCTAGCAGATGTTGCCATATTCACCGCATGCCTCTCTGGTTGAGAGAGAAACCCTGAACTTCATCAGCCTTCTCGAATCAAGGTATCTTTCCCTGGATGCCTTAGGTTGGACATTTCTACAAACTTGCTTTAACTAGGATATTTTCAGGCCTTAGAACTATAAACCTGCAACTTAATAAACTCCACTTTTTAAAAGCCATTCCATTTCTGGTATGTTACATTCTGGCAGCTAGCAAACTAGAACAGACCCCCATCTGCAAGCAGTTGCACTACTCTGTAGGATCATCATCATTTTGTGCTGGGAACTCTAGCATGATGAGTCTTCATTTATTATAATGGCATATTTAGGGGAAAAAATGTTCATTTTAAAAATCCATTCAGGAAAATATATATATATATATTCAAGATAATTCTAAAGACTGGGTGCTTTTGATCTTCTTGACATGCAGTCCACAGTGTTGTCCAAACCTTGAGAAGGAAGGCAAAAATCCTGCCTGAAGCGTAAGGGAAGGCTTCACAGGGCAGGCAATGTTTGAACGCGGCCTTGAAGGAATGGGGTGGGGCGGACTCCAGGACGCTGGCACAGCAGATCACTACTGGTGGCAGAAGGGCTGCAGCAAAAGCACAGCTACATTCTTCTTTATTAAAGAAGTAAAATCACAAAGAAACCTGCCTTGACCATTCTCCGTTCTCCTGGTTCTCACCACTCTCCTGGTCTTTAATCCCTGTATCCCTGGCGGAAGCGTGTATCTTGGTTTCATTGCCACATGTCCAATACCCACAGCAGACCTGCTCCAGCAGGAGATACCCAGGCTACATGCAGCCTGGCATTTCAGGGTCCTGTTCAACTAGAAAACAGTTAAACAGTTTGTGCTATTTCAGACAGCTGTTTTACCTGGCAAACAGTAAAACCATGGACATAAGTATTTTAGCTAAAATGTTAAAATGGAAGAAATCTCAATCAGTGCCTTCGCCTCCTTCATCAAGCTTTCCCCAAACTGCTCTCTGCCAAAATAATCTTTTCTCTCTATGTTCTTTAGCACTTGGCTTTCTAATACAGCACTAAAACATATATTGTACTTATTCATGGTGTTTCAACTCTTGTTTGTCTCCTCTATTGGATTATAAATTCCCTTTGGCAGCAGGGACAGATTTCCATTCATCTTCCACTAAACTGAATCAACCTTTTCACACATAGAATCTTTCTGGGGAAAAGTGGACAAGAAAGAATGAGGAGATTTGTTGTTTTTTATAATAAGTGATGACATGATGAAAATATTGGCTTCAGAGACTTATTCCTTCAGTAACTTTGCACTGCCCATGTTTTAAGAATCCCTTATTTTCACTCTCACTTTTTATTTTCAGAGATACGTCTTGGTAAAAATGGAAAGGTTCACTACACCAGTTGTAGAACCTGCTCAAAAAGCTTGGCTCCATTTTGTAAAGCCTTCTGATTTTTTAAGTCATTTTTTTCTTGGTAAAAACTGACAGAAGTGATTGTTAAAGGAAAATACAAAAACCGTTTTCACTATACAACAAAATATGCTGAGCTTTATTATGTGTTATACCTCAGTATATTTCTCACCTAAATAGGAAGAACGGGTTAGTCTTTCTTCTTAGCATCCATTTTTATCTCTTTAAATGTTGCTCTTACTTGCTTAATCAGTGTCTCTACATTTAAATTGTCTAGATAAAGGCTGATTCCAGAAGAGTGACCACATACCTCTTTTTCAGCAAAACCATTTTCTGAAACCAGGGACTTTTTCTAGATCAATAAAGTCTTCCAGAAATTCATGGCCCCTAGTATGAGAAGCCCATCTTGAAAATTGGCTGGCATATATTATTAATATAGAAAAAAAAAGTAAAGCTATAAATTGCACTTCTGACAAGGATGAAATTATTCTGGCATTCTCATTCATTATTGGTGGCAGACATAATAGAGTCAATTCTTTCAAAAGGAAATGTCAGAATAAGGGCTATAAAAATGCCCAATAGAGCTGTATATGCTGTTTCTCAGATGTAAAATTAAGTCACTGAAGTCAGATTTTACCGTGGTGAATTCTGGCTCCACCAAGCCAAAGTAACCTTTTATTGAATTCTTACAGTATAATTACGTGGAGAGAAGTGAAGAAGAAAAGTTACTTAACCTACTAGATAATGATAAAGTGTTCAAATGTTATTTATTAGTAGTCTGCATTGTTTACATTCAGCCTCATTTTCAAAAGTATAGGAGGTTGCTTTCAGAGATATGTAAACTATAAAAGACCTTTTAAAATGAATAAGTAGAGGGAGGGCCAGGGTGGCTCAGTGGCAGAGTTCTCGCCTGCTGTGCCAGAAACCTGGGTTCGATTCCCGTTGCCAGCCCATGTGAAAAAACAAAAAGGCAACCAAGACGGTGGCATAAGATGCTCCAGATTGCCACCCCCCACAGAATCTTTGAAAAACAAGCAAAAACTGTCAAAGCTACCTTCCTCAAAACTCCAGAAAACAGATAAAAGTTTACAGAAACTGGATGAATGACAAATCAAGAAAACACAGCTCTGAAAATGATAGTTGTTCTAGTGACACACTGGCCCTTCTCTCACCCCACAACCCTTGGTCTGCACTCCCCTTGTGGGTCCCTGCCCCTGCACACCCTATGTGCATACTGGGGTGTCTTGTGCTGGTGCCAGCCCATCAGGTGGTAGCCTCAAACACGAAACCAGAAAACTCTTCTCTGTTTCCCTCCCCGCCCCACCCCCAGTTGAAGGTATCCTGCAGGCAGAAGCAGTGTAAGAAACAATTAAGTCAAAGCTAGCTGAGGCAAAAAACTGCCTGCTTTTAGTCACAATAGAACACCCTGGAGGGGGAGAAAGTCTATTTGATAAGGGTTAGAAGGGACATTCAAATGCCTGTAAATGGGGGAATTCCTAAGGGTATGAGTAAACACAATCCCAGGACAAGATGCAGGGTCAAAAAAGACAGAGAAGACTCTGTGCTTCCCATTAGCCTGGGGCTTATATTCTAGATGAGAGGGAGCACACCAGACAGCACAGAGCCAATTTGCAAAGATGTTGAAAGTTATTTTTTTGCTTTTTTTGCTTTTTTTTGTTAGCTCCTGGCATTCAAGGAAATCTCTGTCATATCACGACACAATATAAACTTCAGAAACAGATACCTCAGGGACAAAATTGTACAGCTAACACTTTTAAAAATGTACAGTGCACAACAAGACAAACTAAGAGGAAATGATGGCCCAGCTGAAAGAACAGGAAAAGTTCAGAAACCATCAATGGACAAAACCAGACGTAGGCCTACCCTATGTGGGCCATGACTCCCCAGGGAGGTAAATCTCCTTAACAACAAGAACAGGACTTCCTAAATGAGCCAGGACCCAGCATTGTGGGATTGCCATCTTGACCAAAAGTAGGAAGAGAGAAATGAGACAAAATAAAGTTTCAGTGGCTGAGAGATTTCAAACAAAGTCAAGAGGTTATCCTGGAGGTTGTTCTTATGCATTATATAGATATCCCTTTTTAGTTTATGCTGTGTTGGAGTGGCTGGAGGGAAGTACCTGAAATGGTTGAGCAGTGTTCCAATAGCCTTGATCTTGAGGATGATCTTGAGTCCTTTTAAAGGACTCCAGTAAACTAATTAAGTCCCACCCTGAGTGGGCAGTGTTACATCTCCATCCAGTCAAAAGGCCACATCCACAATTTGGCCTTTTAGAACATTCTAAAAAATGTTATGGTGATGAATACACAACTATGTGATGATACTGTGATCATTGATTGTACATCATGTGTGGAGTGTTTGTGTGTGAAGATGTGTCAATAAAAATATTTTAAAATAAAGCGGCCCTCAATATGTTGATGGAAATAAAGGAGAATTAAAATACACACACACAGAAAGAGCAAATGGATATCAAGAAAACAGTGAATGAACAACCTGCGAATCTTAATAAAAAGATAGAAATTTAAAAAGGGCCTGCGCTGATTTGAAACTATAATGTACCCCAGAAAAGCCATATTCCCTTCATCCTGGATCCAATATTGTAGGATGGGATCTTCTGATTAGTTTGTTTCCATGGGTATGTAACACACCCAATTGTGGATGTGGCCTTTTGACTAGATGGAGATGTAACACTGCCCATTCAAGGTGGGACTTAATTAGTTTACTGGAGTCCTTTAAAAGGGGAAACATTTTTGGAGAGAGCTCGGACACAGACATTTGGAGATGCTTAGAGTGCCAACACAGATGCTTAGAGAGCCGTTAAAACCAAAGCTAGCAGACATTGCCATGTACCTTGCCATGAGATGCTAAGCAAGCCAGAAACTGCAGAGAGCCAACACAGAGAAGCTAAGTGAGAGCCCACAGATGCCCTAAGAGGAAGCCACCAGAATCAGGAGCACAAAGCAATGAACTGGGAGCAAGGACCTCAGATGCCAGCCATATGCCTTCTCAGTTGACAAGAAATACTGGACGTCTTTAGCCTTTTCTTCAGAGTCAAGGTATTTTACTTAGGATGTCTTAGTTTGGACATTTTTATGGTCTTAGAACTATAAGCTTGCAACTTATCGAATCCCTTTGTAAAACCTGATCCAACATCCAGGGGTGAAAGTCTCCCTGTCGATGTGGGAAATGACTCCCAGGGATGAGTCCAGACCTGGCACTGTGGGATCAACAATTACATCCTGACCAAAAGGGTGAAAAGAAGTGTAATTAATAAAGTATCAGTAGCAGAGTTCAAATAGAGTCAAGAGCTACTCTAGAGGTCACTCTTATCCAAGCTTCAGTTAGACATTGCTACCCATCATAACTTGCCAAACTCCAACCAGAACCATTCCAGCCAATTCTAAAGAACATCTAGGGCAATATATAAGATTCTACAAAGTTTCCAAGCACTAAGATAACTTTCTAGAAACCTGCAACCTCTAGATGGGTCCCTGGACCAGACAAGTCCTGAAACTTAGAGACCTCAGCCTCTCCAGAACATCAGCTAGTTCCATCTTCCTATCCCATATTACTTTTAGCCCCTTCCAACATGAAAAATTTAAAATGGCCATAGCCCAAACACCTCTAAAGAGAGGGATAGAAAGATCAAAGATGACGGTGGGGTTATACAGAGAAAGCAGGATTTAAAGAACAAATATGATTGCTGAATCATTAAATTGATATTTTTTTAGTCTCCAGTATATTAGAATAGCTAAAAGTAAAAACCTAAAATTTTAGAAGTGTAACCCATACCAAACTCTGTAATCTGTTCTACTACTAATTGTTTTGCTGTGCTTTAAATTTTATTGCTTACATATATATATGTTATTTTTCACAGAAAAGGAAAAAATAGTTGATTGTGATGCTAAAAAATATATTTATTCCTTCTAGCCTCTTATATTCTGGAGCAGCTATAAGGAAAAATCTGAGATGATTATATGGTAGTCTATGACAAATTCTGGAATCTGCCCTGTAGCTATTTGTTGAAGAGTGCTTTGAAAACTATTGCTTTTTCCTTTCTTTGCTTTGTATATATGTTATATTTTTAAATAAAAAAGTTTTAAAAAAAAGCCAATCCATTTCTGGTATATTGCATCCTGCAGCTTAGCAAACCAAAATAGGAACCAAACAAAATACAGGAGTTGAAGAACACAATAGTTGAAATGGAAAATTCCCTGGAGGGCTGAAACAGGCAGAAGAAAGAATCAGTGAACTAAAAAACAACACAATTTAAATGAGTCAGGCTGAGGAGCAGAAAGAGAAAAAGAATGAAAAGATCTGTGGAACAGCCTCAAAATGACCAGTACACACATTATGGGAGTTCAGAAGAAGAAAGAAAGAAAAAGGCAAAAGGAATATTCAATGACAGATAGAAAACCTCCCAAAATTAATGAAAGACATGAATGTGCACATTCAAGAAGTCCAACAGACCCCAAAGAGGATAAATTCCAAGAGAACTATGCCCAGACACATAGTACTCAATCTGTTGCATGCCGAAGACAAGGAGAGGGTCCTGAAAGCTGCAAGAGAAAAGCAATGTACTATGTACAAGGGAGTCCCAATAATTTAAGTGCTGATTTCTTGTCAGAAATCATGGAAGTAAGAAGGCAGTGGGACAAAATATTTAAAGGGTTGAAAAGAAAACAATTGCCAACCAAGAATGTTGTATCCAGCATGACTCTTTCAAAAATGAGTGACAGTTAAGACATTCCCAGATAAACAAATGCCGAGAGAATTCTTTACCATTAGGCTTGCTAGAGGAAGTTCTGCAGACTGAAAGGAAAGGACACTAGAGAATAGATCGAAGCAGCATAAAGAAATAAAGACCTGTGGTAAAGCTATTCATACAGATAATTAGATGCCGGTACTACTATATTGTATTTTTTGGTGTGGAATAGTCTTTTTATTGCTTATAGGTTCTAAAAATGCAACTGCATAAAAACAATGATAAATCTATGGTTTTGGATATACAATGCATAAGGCTATAACTTTTTAAAACACAACAAAAAGCAGGCAAAGGGACAAACGTGATAGCAACAGTGTATGTGTTTGCTGCTGAAGTTATGCTGGTATCAAATTGATTGTTATTTTGATAGATATGGGATGTTAAATTTTAGCCCTATGGTAACCCCAAAGAAAATATATGAGTGTAGCAGTTAAAAAAAGCAAGTTCATAGAGTCAGAATCTAGAATACAAGTTACCAGAGGATGGAATGGGGATAGGGAATGGGAGGTTAAGACTTAAAATGCACAGAGTTTCTAATTGGAAGGATGGAGATGTTTTGGTAATTGATGGTGGTGATGGTCACACAACATTGTGAACAAAATTAACAGCACAGAAATATATACCCGAATTACTTAAAAGGAGCAATGTTAGGTGTATATATGGTAACAGAATAAAAAATTAAAAGAAAATCTATTGGGTGTGTGTGTGTGTGTTGAGAGAGAGATAGACAATATAGAAATGAGAAAGGGTTCAAAATAGTACAATACAAAAAATCAAATAAGTGTGAAAAGAGACATTAATGAAAAAATTGAGAAACAAAAATGCATAAGGCCTACAAAGATCAAATAGCAAAATGGCAAAGGAAAGTCCTGCATTACCAGTAGTTATTGTAGAGGTAAATGTATTACACTCCAGTCAAAAGGCAGAATTAGGCACAAAAAATGGATAAAAAAGCATGGCAGAGGGAGAACTGACAGTTTCACAAATAGGTAGAAATTAAACAATGCACTCATAAACAACCAATGGGTCAAAGAAAAAAACTCAAGGTAAATTAGGAAAAATCTTGAGGTGAATGAAAATGAAAACACAGCATAACAAAATTAATGGTATGAAGGGAAGGCAGTGCCAAGAGGAAAATTTAGGGCTTTAAATGTTTACATTAAAAAAAGAAGTTCTAGGGGTGCAAAGGTAATTCAGTGGTAGAATTCTCGCCTGCCATGCAGGAGGCCTGGTTCGATTTCCAGCCCAGGCAGTTCCCAAAAACAAACAAACAAACACAAAAAAATTCAACAAATGGTGCTGCAATAACGGGATACTCACATGGAAAAACAATGAAATGTGACCCCACCATAAAGCATACAAAAAAGAAAGAAGTCTTCAAATCAGAGATCTAAATGCACAGTTGGAGGTTCTAGAAAAAGAGTGGCAAACCAAACCCAAAGCAAGCAGAACGAAGGAAATAACAAAGATTAGACTGAAGATAAATGAAACAGAGAACTAAAAACAATAGAAAGAATCAATGAAACTAAAAGGTGATTCTTTGAAAAGATTAGCAAAATCAACAAACCTTTAGCTAGACTGACAAAGAACAAAAAAACAGATGCTGAAATAGTTGAAATCAAAAATGAAAGAGGGGACATTACCATCAACACTACAAAAATAAAAAGATTGTAAGATGATACTATGAACAACTATAGGCTAATGATTTAGATAACCTAATGAAATGACCTATAGTGACTCAAGAAGAAATAAAGGCTCCCAACAAACAAATAATAAGTGAACAGATTGAATCAGTAATCAAAAACCTCCCAATAAAGAAAAGCTCAGGTCCATCTGGCTTCATGGTAAATTTTAGCAAACATTCTAAAGAATTAACACCAACCCTGTTCAAAATATTCCAATCAGAGGAGAGAACATTCCCTAACTCATTCTATGAGGCCATCATCACCCTAATACCAAAGCCAAATAAAGATACTACAAGAAAATAAAATTACAGACCAATATCTCTCAGGGTTCCTTGGCCTGCATCTCTGCATCCCATCACATGACGAGCTCTGTCACATGATGATCTCTCTGCCCCTGTGTCTGCTCCTCTGGTATCCACTGACTCCAGCTTCTGGCTCTTGTGTGGTTTTCTCTGACTCCTGGCTTTTTATAAATCCTCTAGTAATACAGATGAAGACCCACTCTGAATCAATTGGGCCTCACTGAAATAGGACTTTAGATCTATGTGCAGGATCTAGGATCTATTCTCAGGCTCTGGAATCTATTCACAGATGAGTCACACACTGGCTCACCTTAACATAGTCAAAGACATTGTTTCATTCCATCCAGGATCCTGGATTAAGATTAAGAGCATTTCCATGATGGAATAAGAGCATTGCCATGATGGAAATGTACCACAAATGGTGACTGGAAATGTAAGCCTGGTTTGAGAAGAAGATAAACACATGGTGGGAGTGACATTTCAGAAAAGTAGAGATACTTCGAGCCCACACTCATCACCAGGACAAAAGCACTTTGCTATCTGCATGTGATTTCTATTACAAGGTACTGGAATTCTTTAATCAACTCTGTTGGAACCATCCCTATTCTTGCAACCTCTTCTACATTGGTCAAGTCATGATTAAGAATGTATGTCTATAGTGCATTTTCTAATACAACTTATGTGGACAGCTTAATCAAACACCATAGTCCTTGGAACCTTGCATGGGGCAGGAGATTTTGTAGGTTTGTCTAGACTGATGCCCAGATAAATCCCAGAGCAATTTGAACAATGAATAGGGAAGTATTTTCACAGTCCCCTAAGGGGAATGGTGAGAAAGGGGGAAAATTCAACTTCCCCAAGTGGAGAATTCTTGATATTCTCACACACAGTGGGGACAGCCAAAGCAATAGGCCGAACCTCCAATCTTGAGGTTTGTTCATATGGGTATGACTTAATTCCACAAAGGATAGGCTAAGCCTACTTAAAATTAGACCTAAGAGTCACCCCCAGAGAACTTCTTTTGTTGCTCAGATATGCCCTCTCTATCTCTCTCAGACAACATGACAAGCAAACTCACCACCCTCCCCCTGTCTACGTGGGACATGACTCCCAGGGGTGTGGACCTTCCTGGCAACTTGGGACAGAAATCCTAGAATGAGCTGGAACTCAGCATCAAAGGATTGAGAAAATCTTCTCAACCAAAAAGGCGAAGAGCAAAATAAGACAAAATGAAGTATCAGTGACTGAGAGATTCCAAACAGAGTTGAGAGGTTATCCTGGAGGTTATTCCTATGCATTAAACAGATATCACCTTGTTAGTCAAGTTATAATGGAGAGGCTGGAGGGAACTGCCTGCAAATGTGGAGCTGCATTCTGGTGGCCATGTTTCATGAAGATAATTGTATGATGATATGGCTGTCGCAGTGTGACTGTGCGGTTGTGAGAAACTTGTGTCTCATGCTCCTTTTGCCTGCCTTATTGATGGATAATTAAAACATATGGATTAAAAATAAATAAATAATAGGGGGAACAAATATTAAAATAAATTTAGTGGATTGAAATGCTGTTGATTGGTGAATGGGAAGGGAAAGGGGAATGGAATGTGTGAATTTTTTTCTGTTTTCTTTTTGTTGCTTTTTCTGAATTCATGCAGATGTTCTAGGAAATGATCATGATGATGAATATACAACTATGTGATGATAGTGTGAGTTATTGATTATATAACAGGAACTGAATGATCGTATGATAAGGATGTTTATGTTTGTATGTGGCTATGTATCATAAATAAAAAATAAATAAATTTTTAAAAAAAGAAGAATGTATGTCTAATTTGTTGTTCTGCTAATTAAACCATGGCAAGAGGTAGGAGAGAAGTTCAGTAGTATGTAATAAAAAATGTTATGAGAGCTGGGCAATGAGGCAAGTATCCTTAGAGGAAATTTAAGTCTATGAAAGGATGCATCAGAAAGGTGATTCTCAGTGGACTACTGACAGGTAGGATGCTATGGGTTTATATAAACCCAAATGCAACTACCAGTTCAGCCAATCTGTAATCTTAGGCAACTCATTTAACTTATTTTCACCTCAGTTTCTTTATCTGCAAATACGTACTCAGAAGGTTTATTGTAAGAATGAAGTAATGAAATATGGAAAGCTTTTAGGAATAAGTGCGAAACTTAGCATGTAGGAAGTGCTTAATTTAGCATGTGCTACTTACTAAGCAGTAGAATTAAGAATCTCTGGAAAAGAATATGGCAAAAATTATATTAAATTACAATGAAAATGACAACTTTATAACCAAGTGAGGAGGAGAGGAGGGGATTAAGGATTCTTCCTGTTTGAGCACTTTATACAAAGTGCTTCTCAGTTTCTGACAAATAGTAGGAGATCAAAAAATGTTATTTTGTTGTTTTTGTTTTTGTTTTCTTTCCTTCTCCTAGTTTCCCTTAATGTTAACACTTTAATATAATTTATCCAAGCCAGAAATCAATGAATATATTTTGAATTAATGGTGAATATATATTTTTAAATGATCAAAAGTAGGGTTGTTATCCACAGATCTGGGATGATGGGATGATTTCTTTCAGGCATCACAGAGATGAAAAGTCCTTTTGAGTCTCACACTTCTAAGAATGAGAATTCCAAATTAGTTTTTGAGAGGAAAAAACAATTTCCTTCATTAACGCGGTAGCTTTTTTATAGACTGATTGAGGTGAGTACACATAACTCCTATATATAAAATCAAGGATCAAAGTATTTGCTCCTTTTTATTCTCCAGAGTTTTAGGCTCAAGATTTATGGGGAAGAAGTGAACTTCAACTTATTGAGCAAACAGGGATTTACAACAAAATACATATTTCTAAATTTTATAGAATGTGAGTTATTTTTTCTATTCCAAAAAAATGGACATTTTTCATATCATAACTCTTATGAATATCTCTACATACTTCACAGGCATTTATCATACCCCACCAATTCTGTGATGAGACAGTAAGTTAGCGAGTTACCTAATTTGTGTCAAGAACAAGGAAAAGATATGTCTGCAACAGCAGTTTTTTTCCATCTAATGATAGGTTAGCACTCTAACTGTTGTAATCCATTGGAATTTCCTGCTTCTTCTTTTGCTGTTTTTGCCCTTTTTTCTGTTGAAGCAGTGGGGTAGGGTAAGGCTAACATAACTTGTAGCAACAAATAGCATCTGAAATAATCATACATGATACACTGGGACAAAATAAAATTCATCTGGCTAAGTTCACGTTTCCAAGGACATTCTGTTCATTCAAAGGCTTGTCTAAAGAGTATTTTAATAGCAGCTCAGGGGCATGGCATGTACTTCCTTTGAATAACTATTCAATACTTCTCTCCTTTCAAAAAAATTCACTAGAAGCATTCTTTCTCTCAAAGAAATTTTCTTCCTTACATAAATTCTGTTCCTCAAACAAATTTGAGTACTTTTTACATTCTGTAAGAAGATGTTTTTAACATACTTTACATGATGGCTGCCCAACTATTCATTTGATTGAAAATTCACCTAGGGCAAACAGAAATTGTCCCCCTATCCCCAGAAAATTTGATGGAGTACCTAACGTTGCTGTGTGAAGAAACCCAACAAAAATGAAACATAATTCCTGATCTCAAAAGGTCTACATCCCACCTGGGGAGGAAAAATAGTCACTGGATTTTTTAATGAGAAAGGACTTGAGTCCATCATTTTATCAATGACTACAGGAAAAAATTCACTGTCAAGAGAATAAAATAGAGAAAAGGGTTGACCATCAGCAAACAAAATTAAAGTTCTCTTCCCTATCCTCTAGAATTGGCAAAGGCATGGAGTCATGTACTGAAAAAGCCAGATAAGCATCCAGCAATGACATTATGCTGCAAAGATTATCAACAGAGGGTAAGTGCAATGCATCCCAGTACAAGCTTCTTGTGGTTGGCTGGACGCATGTTAAAAAAAAAAAAAAGTTCCTCAGAGAGGGCCTGCTGCATGCTTGCCAGCATTTGGTACTGAGGATGGATGGACGAAGGGGTGGCGCATACTCTTGGATGCAGGGGTGCCCATAGGGTCTTAGATCAACATTCAAATAAGTCTGGTGACAGCTGTGGAAATGCGACTCCTGGGCCACAAAAGGATACATCCCGGATGATGTGAGGGTGGAGATGTTTTTTAAGATGTGGCTGCCTTTCAACATACAATTTATAAAGGACATATGTGTTACATGGTATTTTTTGTTAATTAAACATTTTATTACAACTCCAGTCAAATATGTTGTTGGTATATTTTTTTATATTCCCATGAGCAGTGGAAAAGGAAAACCATGACATTTGACAATTTTCCATGAAAAGAATTATCTGTTGAATGCATATTATGGATATTGTTTCTAGAGGAGTGAAAATGTGGGAAGTCACTGCAAATTGGCAGAAAAGTCATGTAGATGAAGGAATATTGGAATGGGACATGACATTATGGGAATTATTTGGATTTTTTAAAAAGAAAGAAATACATTCCGGGTGAGGTACTGGTTTGGTTTGCTAAAGTTGCCAGAATGCAATGTACCAGAAATGAGTGGGCTTTTATAAAGGGGATTTATAAGTTAAACGTTTACAGTTCTATAGTCACTGAAATGTCCAAACTAAGGCATCCAGTAAAAGATACCTTGACTCAAGAAAGGCCAATGGCATCTGGAACACCTCTGTCAACTGGGAAGGCACATGGCTGGCATCTGCTCATCCTTTGGCTTCTGGTTTCAAACAGCTTCCCCATGGGCATTTTCTTTCTGCAACTCCAAATGTCTCTGTCTGTGTCAGCTCTGAGCTTTCTCCAAAATGGTTCTCTCTTTCAAGACTCTAGTAAGCATATTAACACCACCTTGAATGGGTGGAGACACATATCCTTGGAAACCACCTAATCAAATGGTCCCATCTACACTTGTGTGGGTTGCATCTCCATGGAAACAATTTAATTAAAAAGATCCCATCCAAACAATAGGTCTGCCTCCACAAGATTGTATTAGGATAAAGAACATGGCTTCCCTGGGGTACATAACAGTTTCAAAACAGCACAGGTACCTCTTATCTAAGGGGTCAAAATACACAGAGAAAAATTAAGCATAAACAAGTGGTGGCAACTTTAAGTTCAACAGGTATTTAGAAGTCTTCTTGGGCTAGGAGGATGGCAGAGGAGCCAGTCATGAAGTGCATTATCCAGAGCAGACGAAAAGACAAAAAGCTCTGCTGTCTAAGACATTTATTGCTCACCTGCTAGATGATGCTTGAAATTTTTTGACCTTTCATTTATTGGGCTCTGCTTAAATGCTTGAGTAAGCACATATTTGTGGGTTTCAATGAGATCGCCATTTCTCTTCACCATACCAGGCAGGTAGGAGTGAAGTATTTGGGTATACTAGGTATGGACATTTTGTTTTTAATTAATACATCCTTAGGTTTATACCCAGAACTTGAAATAAAAAGTAATTTATTTGAGCATAATAATCTCTGACATTCTAAAGAAATACCTTTTTAATTAAATAATTAAATCAAACTTAAGTAATTGATTATAGGAACATTAAAAGCTTGTACGTTAAATTTCAAACCCAGAATCCTCAAAGTCCCATCTTGTGGTTTAGATGCCTGAGCATCCCCCTCCCTTTTTTACCTTTTTGTTTTATGATCTATCATTGAATTTCTGAGTTCTGAACTATGACCTATTGCCCAGTTATTACATTTTTGTCAGGATTTTTCTCCCTTCTAAGAAAAATCTTCCATATTCATGTACACTTTCTGAAATGTGCTTTTATTTTTAGAAAGGCGCAGAATGTGGGTGAAAGAGTAGGAATTCAAAGTCAAAGAGATGGGGATCCAAATCCTGGCTCCAAAGCAAACATTAGCTGTGTGATCTTATCCAAATTACTTAACCTCTCTGAATTTCAGTTCCCTTCTCTCTCAACATCCTTACAGAGTCAGGGTGTAGATTAAACGAAGTAATAAATGCCTCATCACGCTGTTTATATAGGAAGGAACTGACTTCCATGTGAAACGGCATCAGGAGCCTACCTCTGGCAAACAAGAAAATCTATATCTAATGTAGCTTCTTGGTTTCCTTGCTTAAAATGTCCCTGATTATAAATAATATCCATAAACATGTAATTTAAAATGTAAATAAATGTCAGTGCCATAATCTGTACCTAATGAGCAAAATCAAAAGGACTAGATTAGTCCATATAGGCTAACTTCTGTAACAAGCGACCCCAAAATTACAGCAGCATAGCACTATAGCATTTTTATTTCTTGCTCGCATCACAGCCCACTGTGGGACTGGGGAGGCTAGTGCAGGGCAGACAGCCACAGAGCCTGTCATGGACCCAGATACCCCCTCTTGGTCCTTATTACCCCCTCCCTTAAGCCAACTGATGAGAAAGAAAGGGAGAGAAATGAGAGCGGGGATCTCACTTGGGGAGATTTTCTCAGAGTTCCTGGAAGTGGTACACGTCATTCTAGTTTTTATTCTCAGAACTCCATTGCATGGCCTTACCTGTCCACACGGGGGGCTGGGCAATGTAGTTTAGCCATGTGCCCAAGGAGGTGAGAATGTAAATATTATACACTTGCGAATATATTTCTGTTTGGGGAGTCATAAAAACACATTAGGTGACCTTTTCTGCATTTGTTTGCCCATACCCGTTTATTTCCCATTGCCCAAATACAGGCTTTGATTGTTTTCAGCCCTTTGCACTCTATATAAATTCCTAGAAGCACATGTTTTTCAATGAGCTGAATTAATAAGGGGGAAAAGAGAAGCCAGAAATCCCTTGGTATATAAAGTGGGGGGTCAGGGGAGGACGGGGAGGAAATAACCTCTAAGAGGAAAGAGGAAAAATAGCAAGGCTCAGCGTGTACAGGCAAATTATAGATTTTCTTGTGACGGGCCCAGTGAGGTCATCTAAAGTCTATACAACCAAAAGAGTCACATATCACAAATACTCTTCTGTAGCAGCTTTCCCTTTAAGGCCCAGTAGCCCCTAAACCCTCAGAGCTTTTAAAGTTGCACATCGAAAAACAGTAGTGCTGACTTGAGAAGAGTTGCAGAAATTAATATACGTGTAGGCTGCGAGTGTCTTAGAAATAGCAAATGATAGCAGCGATGAAAAATGGTTTCAGGTTCATGGACTATTTCATACTCCCAAGAGGGACTGAAGGGGAGACAAGTGTGAGCCAGACTCCCCAGTTCACTTCCTTCCTTCCTTCCTTCCTTCCTCTGGCCCTGAGTATCCGTGAAAAAGCCCAGTTCTTCTACTGCCCCCGCCACACCTGCTCCGTCTGACCTGTCAGGGCAGAGAAAGTCCCGCCTATATACACGGGGTGGGAAGCCTCTCACATGGTGTGATTTTTTTCGAGGTCAGTGGAGACCAAGAAAACTTCAATACTCTCCTTGCAAAAGTACCCACTTTCTGTTTGTGTAGCTACAGTGCCAGGAGGTCCCAGTATTAGCCATGCATTGGGGAAGACATAGAGGACCTCTGAAAAAGTACAGCTATTAGCTGACAGCTATAATGGTCATTATCTACTAAGTGTCTGAAATGTTAGGGACATTATATATATATATATATACGCTATGTCATCATTAACCCCACAACAATCCTAGCAGTATTCCTCCATTTAAAAAATGAAAACTGAGTTTCAGTAAGGTTAAACAAACAGCCCAAAGCAACTGTTTTAGTTTGCTAATGCTGCCAGAATGCAATGTACCAGAAAGAGGATTTATTAAGTTACCAGTTTACAGTTCTAAGGCCCATAAAAAGTCCAAACTAAGACATCCAGATAAAGATACCTGGACTTTGAAGAAAGGCCTATTTCTGTCACTTGGAAAGGCCTGTGGCTGGCGTTCACTGGTCCTTGTCCCCAGTTCCACTGCTCCCAGCTTTTTTCCAGAGGCTTCCTCTCTAAGGATCTGTGGGTCCCCACTTAGCTTCTCTGGGGTAAAACCATGGGTTCTGTCTTGCTTAGCATCTCATGGGAAGGCACATGGCAACATCTGCTGGGCTCTGGTTTCTAACAGCTCTCCAAGTGTCTCCATGTCTGCGTCTGAGCTCACTTCAAAATGCCTCCCCTTTTAAAGAACTCCAGTAAACTAACCAAGACCCACCTTGAATAGGCGGAGTCACATCTCCATCTACTCAGGAGGTCACACCCACAATTGGGTGTGTCACATCTCCATGGAAACAACCTAATCGAAAGATCCCACCCTACAATATTGAATCAGGATTAAAGAATACGGCTGCCCCCACAACAGTGGATCAGGATTAAGAGAACATGGCTGTTCTGGGGTACATGACAATTTCAAGCCAACACCTCAACACAGATAATAAAAGATGGAGCCAGGATTCAATCCCAATTTTTTCTGACTCCTCCCACATGAGGCAACTGATGTTTTTTGAGAGGTCACTGTGTACAGGGCATTGTTCCAAGCACTTTCTGTGGCTTGACTCATTTTATCCCCACAGTGCAATGAACCATCATTTCAGTCATTTTGCAGATGAAGACAATAAAGTATAGGGTGAAATGATTTCCCCGAAGTCCTAGTACAGGAAAGGGGTTGAGTTGTCACTGGAACCCAGGACTCTCTGCCTCGAAATGGATAAACTCTTTTTAAAGTTTGTATACTTTTTAATTATGAAAATTTTCAAAAATACATAAAGTAGAGAGAATATATACATTCATGCCACATTCATGCCATCACTTATGTTTAACTATTGTCACATTTTCCCATATTTATTTCAATAAGTATTTCGTAAGTATTTTAAAGTAAATTACAGGCATCTTAGCATTCTCTCCTTAGGGGTGGGGTTGCCATATGATGCTGCAACCCCATCGTTCGGTATGGAGCAGGAGGGGCTGAGAGTGGGGACACGGAGGGGCATTTGCACACTGGTGTTTATGGTGGCAGTTTGCAATCCATAATGGATGGAGGTGGTACAACGACTGGGGGAAGGAAGGGGGAACTGCGGCATATACATACAGCAGACTACTGAGCGGCAAGAAGGAATGACGTTGTGAGGCATGCAACTAGGTGTGTGAACCTTTAGGACTGCATATTGAATGAAATGTCAGGAACAAAAAAACGGATATTATCATGCCTCAATCATATGGATTAACTTTAATATAAAAACTTGAACTGAAGTCAAGAGCATGGATATCAGGGGCCTATTGTAGAGGGTCCTAGATTATAAGCTCTTACAGCAGCACATATGTTGGGGACGTGTAACTTTTATTTCTAAATTCTGAGATACCGAACTGTTTGTTTATAACCTGGTCATTCCCAGAAACATTGGGTATTTATGTAACATCTGAGACTCAGAGTGTGAGCTCTGAAGCTATGAACGTCAGCACTATCCCATACAGGAACTGTTTAAAAGGTTGAAAAAGTGATCAGACTTCAAGTAGAGATATGAAAGAAGCTGATCTGAATAGGACTAAGGTATATCAGAAGTCTGGGTAAAAGATATCATCCATATTTTAAAATTTCAACTTCTGTGTGAGACCAAAGGCAGAGATGTTTATTTGGTTCAAAATTTATATTTTGGGAAGCGCATTTCCAAATAAACTGACTTGTATGATCAGTTTAGTTGAACACCATAAGTACATGGAATCTTGAATAGGGAGTGAAATCTTGTTGGTTTGTCCAGATTAGTGTGATGCCCTGATATATCCCAGGGTAATTTAGGCAGTGAATAAAGAAGTATCTGCAAAGTCCCCTTAGAGGACTGGAAAGAAAGGCAGAAATATTCAACATCGCCATTTAGAGCATTTCCAATATTCTTGCATACAGTAGGGACAATCATATCAATAGGTCAAGCCTTCAATCTTGGGGTTCACCTCTACAAAAGTTATTCCTGCAAAGGATAGGCTAAGCATACTTATAATTATGCCTAAGAGTCACCCCCAGAGAACCTCTTTTGTTGCTCAGATGTGGCCTCTCTCTGTAAGCCAGCTTGGCAGGGGAACTCATTGCCCTCCCTCCTACATGGGACATGACTCCCATAAATCTCCCTGGTAACGTGGGACAGAAATCCCAGGATGAGCAGAGACCCAGCATCAAGGGACTGAGAAAGACTTCTTGACAAAAATGGGAAGAGCGAAATGAAAAAAAATAAAGTTTCAGTGACTGAGAGATTTCAAGCAGAATCAAGAGGTTATTCTTATGCATTATAAATATATTTCTTTTCAGTTTATGTGCATTGGAATGACTGGAGAGAAGTACCTGAAACTATTGAGCTGTGTTCCAGTACTCTTGATTCTTGAAGATGATTATATATGACATAACTTATAATGTGACTCTCTGATTGTGAAAACCTTTTGTCTGTTGCTCTTGTCTGTTGCTCCTTTTATCCAAGGTATGGACAGATGAGTAAAAAAATATGGATAAAAAATAAGTAAGTAGTGGTTCAGGGGTAGAATGAGCATTCTACCCGGGTTTGATTTCCAGACTTAAAAAAAAAAAAAGTAAATAATAGCAGGAGCAAAGGGTAAAATAAATTGGGTTGATGGAAATGTTAGTGGTTAATGAGAGGGAAGGGTAAGGAGTATGATATGTATGAGTTTTTTCTTTTCATTTCTTTTTCTTGAATGAGGCAAATGTTCAAAAAATGATCATGTTGATGAATACACAACTATGTGATGATATTGTGAGCCATTGATTATACACCATGTATGGAATGTACATGTGTGAAGATTTCTCAATAAAAATGTTTTATATATATATATATATATATATTTCAGTGTGCATCTCTATATAAGGATATATTCTTACCTATCACAACTTTCATACCTGATAAAATTTAAAAATAATTCCCTAATACCAAATTCAAAATTCCTCAATTCTTTCAAAAACAATTTTTTACACTGGGTTTGTCCAGATCAGATCAGTAACTTCTGAAGGATTATAATAATTCAGGGTCATAAAATAAATGTAAAATACCTCCTTCCTATTACTTTTTCTCTCCCTTTCTTTCTTTCCTTTCTTCCTTCCTTCCTTCCTTCCTTCCTTCCTTCCTTCCTTCCTTCCTTCCTTCTTTTCCTTTCCT
>PVIY010034603.1:0-26975 GCA_004026745.1 Myrmecophaga tridactyla
CTTATCTTTTTATTTTATTTGTCAGATCTATATATTCTTTTTCCTCTTTCTCTTTATATTATTTAAATTACCTTTAGTGGTACACTTCAATTTTGTGCCTTCCTCCAGGCCTCCCTCTCCTGTCTTTCTTTTTTCACAGAGCTCCTTTTATTATTTCTTGTAGGGCTGGTCTCTTGTTGACAAATTCTTTCAGGACTTCTTTGTCTGTGAAAGCTTTTATCTCTTCCTCCATTTTGAAGGACACTTTGGCTATGTACAGAATTCTTGGCTGGAAGTCATTCTCTTTCAGGGTCTTGAATATATCATACCACTGCCTTCTCACCTCCATGGTGCTAGTTGAGTAGTCTGAACTCAGTCTTATTTGATTTCCCTTGTATGCAGTAGATTGTTTTCTCTTGCTGCTTTCAGGATTTTCTGCTTCTCTTCAACATTTGACAGACTGATTAGTATGTGCTTCGAGGAAGGCCTATTTGGATTCATTCTATTTGGAGTTCTTTGGGCTTCTTTGACTTGTACATTTATGTCCTTTATGAGGGTTGGGAAGTTTTCCCCCATTATATCCTCAACTACTCTTTCTAATCTTTTACTCCTCTTTCTCCTTCTGGGGCACCAATGATTCTTATATTTGTGTGCTTTGTTTTGTCTATCATTTCCCTGACTTCCCATTCAATTTTTTCGATCTTTTTTGCCATTTGCTGTTTTGAGTCTTCAAAGTTAATTATCCTGTCCTCTATACCACTTATTCTTTCTTCTGTCTCTTCAAATCTGGTTTTGTGTGCCTCTAGTATATTATTTATTTGGTCAACAGAGTCTTTTAATTTCTATGATTTCCACTATTTTTCTATTTATTCTTTCAAATTCCTCTTTGTGCTCTTCTATTGTCTTCTTGACCTCCTTTACGTCATTTGCTATCCCACTTTCTTTATTAAGTAGAGTTGTATGAATATCTTTGATTAGTTGTTCCAACATCTGTGTCTCCTCTGGTGTTTTAATTGGGTCATTAGGCAGGGCTTTATCTGTCTGCATTGTGATGTGCTTAGTGATCTTCTGCTGTCTTCATCACATTTAAACATCTTGATTGATTGACTTTGGGAGTTGATTTCTTTCAGTAATCTAAGGCCTTGTGTTTGCAGCATGGTTGTACAGCAGAGAGCAGGGCAAGGGGTGGAGCGCTCTGTACTGTGATTTGTTTCAGGGCAGATATGGGTGCAGGTTGGGGATATTACACTGATGTTTGTGAAAGTGGGTACCCAGCAGCCAGGGAGGATATAGCTGTGCAGGTACACTGGTCTGGGGGGTGTAACCCTGGTGTGTGCTGGTCTAAGGCACAGGGCCCTTTGTGCACATGTGTAGAGCTGTGGCAGCAGGTCGGCATTAATGCCTTTATGGATTAGGGGCAGATGTGACCCAGCTGTGCAGGTTGGCACTTTCTCAGAGCTCAGAAGTGAGACTGGGGGATATGCATATGTGTGATCCTAGGACTGCTGTAAAATTTTGTTCCCAGTACTGAATGAGGTGATTGGGGGTCCATGCGCATGCGTGGGCCTGGGAGTGCCGTAAAGGGGTGTGCTGACCTCAGGGAGGGCTGGGTGAGGCTGTGCAACAAAATGGGTAGGGGGACAGGGGTATCCTAGGTATAGAGGTTAGCGCTCGCAACCTTTATGCGCTGGCAACAGCCTGCAGAGAACAGGGAGGGGGAGGCAGTGCTCAGAAGGGGTGCAGGAGAGATGGGTTGGCTGCACTTGGGGTGGCGGTGTGGGGCAGGTACGTGCACTGGGGACTGGTGGGGTGGGGGTGCCTGGAGTGCAGGGCATGGGAGCGGGTGACGGGCTTCAGGTGCATGAGGTGCAAGGTGAGTCGCCGGTCACAGGGCTGCACTGGGGTGAGGGTAGCATGCCCAAGGGACGCGATCTGGCTTACTTCTTAGTCCCATGTTCCCATCTGTGCACCCCCGCAGGCTCCATGGGCTCACGCCTCTGCGCCAGGCTCCACCTTTCTGCCTCTAAGTTCCTCAGCCTCTGCAAGTGGTGCAGAAGGCTCTCCCAGGTCAGCTGCACTCCTGAATTGCCACCTCAGTCACCCTCCTGTCCCTTCTCTAACTTTTCCATGGGGCAGGGCTAATCTCGAGCTGCTGGAGTCGGCCATCTTCCCAGAAGTGCTATAAATTCCCCTTTTTAACAGCTGTTTCATTTCTGGTATATTGCATAATGGCAGCTTGCAAACTAGAACACACACCCTTCTTCCGGGTTATGTTCTGTCACTCCAGTCCTGTGATAGGGATTGTCCATCACTCTCCAATGCCCCTATATTCACTTTGATGCCGAGAAAGACCCAGGCCCCACCAATTATAAAAACCCCTTTCCCTAGGCACAGCAGTCTGGAACAACCCTCTCTCACTTTGATAAGCACACCTGGGGATCTTGTTAATATGCACATTGTGAGTCAACAGATGTGGACAGCATTTGAGAGTTACATATCTAACAAACTCACAAACAATGCTGATGCTTCTGATCTCTGGACAATATTTGGAGAGGCAAGGATCTAGACACCTCCTGAGGGTCTAGGATTGCATACTTTAACAGATCAGGCCAGTTAGTCGATACATAGAAGGCCAAGGGGAGCAGAGGTGGAGAGAGAGGAGGTGATCATTTTCTTTCATCTTTGAGCTACTGTACCTGGTACCAATTCCACTTCACTCCAGCTGCACAGGTGAATAAATCTACCTTTTGTTTAGATAAGACTGAGCTGGATTTCTACACTTGCAACCAGAAGAATACAAAGAATATAAACATTCTTTGGTTATAATCTAATAGTGTCCAAGCTGTCCTAGACAAAGCTGTTCCTTATCTGCTACATTTGCAATCTACCCTAAAAAAAATCATGAAATCTGATTAATGATTATAAGATATAACTAGGAAGAAATATATAATCACCAAATTTCTTGTTACATGTTTGAAATTCATTTTTTTTATTATATTGGTCATCCTCTAAGTAGAAGTAACATTAAGTTGATATCTTTTAAGGCTTCTCCTTGATCAACTGACTGAACAAATGCAGTTCATTAGAAAATTGTACTCCCATTTTGCTGGCTTCCTGTAAGTACCTATCTCTTGACTTCTTTATAGGTAAATACATCTCTGGAACCAGGAAAAGTTCTACAATACAGCTCCAGCCTATTATAGGGAACAGACATTTGTGGAGCTCAACTAGTATTTTAAATGACATGCTGTTGGATCTGTGGTCCTAAAATTTCAACAGGTTTATGTTTCTACTACCTCCGTCTATCGATAAAAGCAAAACTGATTGTTTTTAATTAATATTAAAGATAAATTGAGATCACTTTTCATTTTTTAAATGCTATCCATTAAATGTGTTATCAACTAAGTCGTCTGTTCACATGGCATACATTATTAATCACCCTTGGAGAATGGGGAGGGAGGAGGGTAACGTTTTGAAGACAAGGTCAAGTGAAAACTTGAAGACACCTCCCTAGGGGAAAATGACTCATTGTTTTGAGAGATGATAGTGCCACAGTTTTCTGAGTCAAATACAATAGATAATTGGATTTGTAATAAGTGCAAACAGAGCAATCAACAAATTTGCAAATGGCTATTATCCCTTTGTTAAAGTAAATTCCTTTCAGTCCAAGCAATGGTTTACTAAAGACTTCATTTTGTGAGGGTAGGATAGTGAAGACAGCAAAACAACTTTACCTGGTCATCTCTGCCTTGTGGCCTGTATCTCCTTTTTCTTCCTGGAGTACTAGCCTGTTTCCCTGGACGTAGCCTCCCCTTCTCCCGCTCTACATCCCCGGAATCAAACAATACTTATTCACTTTCCTGAATCCATCGTTTCCTCTCCCCACACCCTTCCTCATACAAAGTTAGTGTCTCAAACACTTTAATAGATGAACAAGAAAAGTGGAAGATGCTGTATTATAACCAATTTAAAGTCATAATGCAAGGGGTACCTGAACTATTGAAAGTTGTTTGCATAGCGCTGATGCAATCTGCTTTGAAAAAATGTCATACCATGCTGAGTTGTGTGTTTTTTATGTGTTAATATGAAAAGGTTTCATTCTCTCTATATCAGACAAAGCTACTCAGTGATACTGAATTTGGCTAAATAAGTCAAGGCTGCTCTATTTGCATTCAATAAACTTCTAATTCAAAACCTTATAGACACTGTCTCAAGGTAAAAGAAAGAACTAGTGTTAACCTTTTTTTTTCTGCCATTGAATTATATCAACAACTACCACTAGGGGGTGCTTTGTCTCTTCTTATCTCCTATAAGCGGTCATTAGCATGTTTCTCTGAAGGCACAGAAATCCTTATGCAGATATTTTCATTCTTCATTGTACATGTTAGTGCATTGACTCTCTAATTTTATATTCTCCCTTATATGTTTGATATCTATAAGCCAATGATGTCATTTATGCTTATTGAATACTAGTTATTTTACCTTCAAATAATAACTTTTCTAGATGTATTATGTCTGTCTTCATGACTCTGCTGACATAAGAAAAACGATCTTCAGTACCAAAATTAATAAACTTTACCATTCTATAAATAGATAGCAATTATAGTACATGTCTGTAAAATGTAAAGGAAAAATTATTTAAAAACTCTAACTTAATGGTGAAATTTCAAAGCTTGGTCAATTCATGTGCACTTAGTGTCTCAGAAATGTTTTCAGAAAAAGTTACAAAAGGAGCACTTGGCCAAAAAAAATTCCCCAATAGTTCTGTTTATCAAGTAGTTAGGTTTAAACAGCCTACAAAGTAGTTAAGCCCTAATAAGTTAATAGCGGTTTGAATAGCTATTGATAACTCAATATCTGTTTTTTAAATAATATATATAAACTATAGAAAAATATATTTACTCTATTAGTTATCTATTGCTGCATAACAAATTACACCCAAAATGCAATGGCTTAAACAACAAGCATTCACTATCTCACTCTTCCCGTGAATCTGGAATCGGCGAGGGGCTTACCGGCTGGTTATGGCTCAGTGTCTCTCACGAGACATAGTCAACATGTCAGCTGGGGCTGCAGTTACCTGCAGTTGCCCAGAGCTGGAGAATCCACTTCTGAGGTGGCTCATATACATGGTTGCAGACAGGAGGTCTCCATTCCTCTCTGGCTGTTGGAAAAAGGCTTTAGTTCCTTATCACATGAACATCTCCATGAGACTGCTTGGGTATCTTCACAATACCAGGAGTAAGTGATCCAAGAGAGAGAACAAGAAGGGGTTACAATTCTTTCATGAGGCAGACTTGGAAGTCACACGCCATCACTTCTGCCATATTCTATTTGTTCAAAGCTGGTTACTAAGTCTAGCCCATGCTCAAGGACAAAGAATTAATCCACCTCATGAAGTGAAGTAAAACAAATAACTTGTGAATGCATTTTAAAACCACTACACTTACTGATAAGATATGTATGCCTGTTGGGCACTACACACTCAAACTTTAGAATTAAATTAGATGCCATCACCTTCATTTTCTGTTCCACTTTGATTTTCATGTAATACTTGTATTTTTTCATACAAACCACTAAAAATCCAGCTTCTCGAAGGTAATTCTTCCATAAAAGCAATGTAGCATAATCTAATGTCAAAACCATATTCCACCTTGCACCAGCAGGTCATGTGATATCCAACAGTTGTTTTGTCCCCTCAAACATTTAAAATATCTCACATCACCCCTATGAGTTAGCTCACTGCATCACCTAGGGGTGCCTCAGCGTACCATTTGGAAACTATAAGCTTCATGAGCTTTTTCTCAGAGATAAAAATTAAGGTTTAAAGTATGTTTAAAGAAGTCTTTTTAGAAATTTATCAATAGTTTCTCTAGCATTCATTTTTCAGGGAGATAATAAAAGAAAAATGAGGGGGGTACTTTTTTCATGGTATTGAAATAAAACACAGCATTTATTTCACAGTAAATATTTGTTGAATGTAAAAATATTCTTAGGGCAGGATATTTTCCTCTACCCATTTTAATCAAACAGCTGGATTTGAAGTAAAAGCAATCCAAGAATGAAAAATTACAAATTAAAAAATGTTCAGTTTGGATGAGCCAGGACCCGGCATCATGGGAATGAGAAAGCCATCCTGAACAAAAGAGAGAAGAGAAGTGTGACAAAATGAAGCCTCAGTGGCTGAGAGATTTCAAACAGTCAAAAGGTTATCCTAGAGTTTATTTTATGTATTATATAGATATCCCTTTATGATTTATGGTGTGCTGGAGTGGCTGGAGAGAAGTACCTGAAACTGTTAAACAGTGTTAATGTAGCCTTGATTCTTGAAGAAAACTGTGTAATGTTATAGCTTTTATAATGTGACTGCGTGATTGTGAAAACCATGTGTCTGATGCTCCTTTTAACCAGGGTATGGACAGATAAGTAAAAATAATAAAGATAAAATGTAAATAAATAATAGGGAGAGATACAGGGTAAAAATTGGAAGAATTGAAATAACTGTGGGTCAATGAGAGGGAGGGATAAGGGGCATGGAATGTATGAGTTCTTTTTTTTCCTTTTTATTTCTTTTTCTGGAGTGATGTAAATGTTCTTAAAATGATCATGGTGATGAATACACAACTACTTGATAGTATTGTGAACCATTGTTTGTATAATATGATTGGACTATATGTGTGTGGATATTTCTCAATAAAGATTTTTTTGAATGTTCAGTTTGAAAAAAGTAATCAGTGTCCAAGAAATAATTTTCCCTTTTTATTAAAAAAAAAGTGTACTATTTATTTTCCTTTCCAAATATAATGGTATTTTAAAAAATAGAATGGTATTTTCAGTGTTGGACTGGAGTCTATGCCAAATGATTACATGGTAATTCTACCTCGTCAGTCACAGGAAATTAATCTTCAATAAAAAGAAAGCTTAGGTCATGAAAAGTTCTTCCTGCTAATGTAGCAGTTAAAACAAATTTAAACACACATTTCTCTCTGCTTCTTCCTGCAAGCCCACTAAAACAACAAAAATGATTTTTTTAAAGGCACAATCCCACAAAAACAGAACAGAAGAGGTCATTTCAACATACTGATACTGTCTACAAAATATCAGAACACGGAAAACTGATAGCCTAATGATAAATGACTCAGGTTACAGCTTTGCCAAGCACCGAAAGAAGAAAAAAGCCAATTAGAAGCAAGCTGATTATGTCAAAGAAATGTAGAAATTGCCATGGAGGAACCAGGAGCATCCAAATAAAGTGGATCTGAAAGTAGAGATGAGTATAGGAGAATCTGTTGAACGTCTGATTAAAGAGTTAAAAGACCTTTAATCTCTCCCCACTGACCGTGCAGCCAAAAATCTTACATGTCACAGGAGAAAGTGAATTTCCTACTAATGAGATGTTCAATAATTCTACTTTCCAAAGAATGGGCTCTCTGGTCCTTTTCCAGTACTACACCCTGAGAAAGCTGACTTCCAGGCTTGCCCCATCGGGTGAGATACTGGAGAAGTCCTGTGGGGAAAGCATCTAAGCATTATAAATATTGACAATCAGTTCCTGCCTGATCACCTTTCAATAAAACTTGCCACTGGATAAGTTTCACCCATTAATTTACCTTCCAATCAGCATTTTAGTACCTAATTCTTTTTTAAAATAATTTATTTTGAAATAATTTAAAACTTACATAAGAATTGCCAGATCAGTACAATTAACTCCTATATACAATTCATTCAGAGTCCCCAATGTCAACATTTTACTAAATATGCTAACTTTCTCTTTATGTGTTGGGAGGGGGGGTGCCTAGCGGCAGGATGGAGACAGCAGGAGAGGGGAATTGTACACCTAATCATTCATTAGATTCTGAAACTTTTAAGAGCAAGCTTCAGACATGATATCCCATCACCCCTAAACACTCCAGTGTGTATTTCCCAAAAACAAGGACTCTCTTCTGCATAACTGACATAAAAATCTTCCAAATAAGGAAATCAAAATTGCTAGAACATTGGCCCACCACTGCCATCCAAACTAGAGACTCCAATCATATTTTTCCAACTGCCCAGCATTGTCTCTTTGCTTTCTGGTCCAAGATCCTAGCCAAGAATATGTGCTACGTTTAATTCTTATATCTCTTCAGACCCTTTCAACCTGGAACATTCCTTAGTATATCTCTATCTTTAATATCCTTAACAGTATCAGAAGGATACAGGAATCACATATGATAGGATGACCTCCATGATGTTTCTCAGGGCCAGACTCAGGTTATGATTCCTTGACAGGAATACCATGGGAATGATGCTGTGATTTTTCTCAGTGCATTACATCAAGAGGCACAAATGTAGTAAAGAAGGAAATAAGAAGGACTAATTCTGAAATACTAAGAAGGAACTACAAGAAAGGAAATAAAATCAGAGTTCACTATTGTTAGGAACTGGAAAGGAACTGAGATTCCACCCTACATGCAAGCTAACAAGCTAGCCTGCCACAGTTTCAAGGATGCTGGCAGAAGATACGAGACTCCTGGGTCATAGGCAAAGGATATTATTACTCACAGCACAGGAAGCAGCATGAGCTTCATGGTTGCTCTGGTTTTCCTTGCTGCCCAAGTCCCAGGAGGGTGACAAAGAATATCTCACATAGATGCTGCACACACAGAGGGTTCACATCACAGCCGAGCTTAGAAAACCCCAGTCTTTTATAATGGGCCACAAGCAAACCTCCGTGATCTTTGCCCCAAAGGAGGACATTATCCTTGTTATACTGGATAGCAAACAAACCTGTCATCCGCACTGGAGGGAGTTACTGAACTCAGTTTTCCAAAGCTGTTCATTATACATTCATCTTTGAAATACCTCACATACTATGTGAAAAAATGCAAGAAAACCATTATGAATTGTCTCCCTAAAACTATATTATTCAGTAAAACTGCTATTGCATGCTATGAGCTCTGTTCAAAAGGAAACCATCAGCACTACCACAGCAACAGCAGAGGTAAATAATGGGGTGAGGGACAAGAGTTAAGAGGAGGTTTAGATTTCCTACTTGGTGAGGGTGTGCCTATTGGTTTTCTTTCTCTTGGGAACAATGAAATTATCTAAAATTGAAAATGTTGATGGAATGTGGACTTTGGGCCCTCTACATGATGCTTGATGCAGGTGGCTGAAGGATGTACTGATGAAGAAGTAGATTGGCGAATGGTGATGTATACTTATGAATGAAGGTTCTGCTGCTACAGAAAGGAACAAAGTCATGAGGCATGCAACGATGTGAATGAACATGTGGGACATTTGGTAAGACAAAATAAGCCAGAAACAAAAAAGCAACAATAGTATGGTCATCTTTAGAAAATGCTTATAAGAAAACAGGGGCCTAGATTGTAAGCCTTTAGAGCAGACACATTAAGTCTGGAGCAGTGATAATTATTTCTGGATTTTGAGAGGCTGTTTTATATATATAACCTGAAATTTAGAGATAAGAACAAAGCCAAACAGGTTGGGGTTAAAGTAATTCAGAACATAGGGGTAAGGAAGACATTGTCTATATTTTAGAACCACACATACTCTTTGAGACCAATGGAAGAAAGTTTATTTGATCTGGAATTGAAATTTTCAGTAGTGCATAATCTAACTCAAGCTATCCGTATAGCTCATTTGAACAACTGAAACACAGGGAGCACAGAATGAGAAAGAGGTACTTTAATTCTGTGTAATTCTTTTGTAATGCCCGGAAACATCCAAGAGTATATTAAGCAGATAATTTAAAAGTATTGGCAAAGCCCCTTGAGGGAATGGAGAAAGAATATGGAACTATTAAAACTTACCATCACGGAATCCCTTGATACTGTGTCAAACTTTAGGGATATCCAAATCAATAGGCCATGCCCTCAATCATGAGGCTTACTCTTGTGAAACTGATGTAGGTAGCAGAGAAGCTTAGACTACCCATAGACATGCCTAAAAGTTACTTCTGGAGGACCTCTGTTGTTGCTGAGATGTGGCCTCAGTCTCTCTAAGCCAAATTCGGCAAGTGAAATCATTGCCCTCCCCCTACATGGGACATGACATCCAGGGCTGAAAATCTCCCTGGCAATATGGGAGATGACTCCTAGGGATGAGTCCAGACCTGGCACCATGGGATCAACAATTCCATCCTGACCAAATGAGGGAAAAGAAGTGTAATTAAGAAAGTATCAGTGGCAGAGAGAGTTCAAATAAAGTCAAGAGGCTACTCTGAAGGTTGCTCTTATGCAAGCTTCAGGTAGACCTTGCTACCTATCATAACCTGCCAACCCCCAACCAAGACCATTCCAGCCAATCCTAAAGAACATCTAGGGCAATATATAAGATTCCACTAGGGTTCCATGCACTAGTGTAACTTTCCAGAAACCTACAAACTCCAGATGAGTCCCTGGTCCAGATAAGTCCTAAAATCTAGCCCAACCTTTCCAGAACATCAGATAGTTCCATCTCCCTACCCCATATTAGTGACAGACCCTTCCAATATGAGAAATTTAAAATGGCCATAGCCCAAACACCCCTAAAGAGAAGGATGGAAAGATCAAAGGTGATGGTGGAGTTATACAGAGAAGATAGGATTTAACAAATTGATATGTATGCTGAATCATTAAGTTGACATCTGTTTTAGTCTCCAGTACTTTAGAGCAGCTAGAAGTAAAAATCTAAAATTGTGAAATTGTAATCCCTGTCAAAGTCTGAAATATATTCTACAACTAATTGTAGTGCTGTGCTTTGGAATTTATAGCTTTTTTGTATATATGTTGTTTTTTCACAAAAAAAAGAAGGGAAAAAAGTTGATTGTGATGATAAAATAAATATTTAAGTGCTCTAGCCTCCTACATTCTGGAGCAGCTAGAAACAAAAATGAGAGGAACGTATGGTAGCCCATGACAGACTCTGGGATCTGTCCTGTAATTACTTGTTGAAGAGTGCTTTGAAAACGGTTGCTTTTTTATTTCTTTGCTTTGTATATATGTTATACCATACAACAAAAAAAAAAAAGTTAAGAAAAATACACTGGAGATTAGAAGAAATATCATATAGTAATTTAGCAGTCATATTCATTTATTAAATCCTATTTTCTCTATTATAACTCCTCCTTCTCTTTTGATCCTTCCCCCAATTTATAGGGATCTTTAGGCAATGCCCATTCTGACTTCTTCATGTTGAGAAGATGTGTCAACACGAAAGGATAGGGGCATGTAATTAGTTGATAATCTTGGAGAGGCTGGTCCTTCTGGACTTCAAGATTTATCTCCCCATGGAACCTTCTGGAAATTATAGGTTTCAGGGAAGCAAACTTAGTGCATGAAACTTTTACAGAACCTTCGTTTGAGCCCCAGGTGTTCTTAGAAGTTAACAGGAGTGGTTGGGGTTTACCAAATAATAGCAATTAGCACTACCTAACTGAAACTTGCATAAGAGTAGCCTCCACAGTAGCCTTCTGGCTCTATTTGAACTCTCTTAGCCATTGATGCCTTATTTTATTTCACTTCTTTTCCCCCTTTCTGTCAGGAAGGCATTGTGGATACCAGGACCAGACACATTCCTGGACATCATGTCCCACATTGTCAGGGAGACTCACCCAGGAACCTCATTTCTTGAAAGGGAGGCTTTTAAAGGGCAGAACACCAGTCCTCTTATGTTAAGGAACAGATATTCATGGAAAGTTTATATGACAATCTCCTCAGGACTGGTAGATATGATTGGATTTCACTCTAGCATTCGCTGGGTTTCAATGACTACATGCACTTCTCAAAGGATGTTGGGGAGACAGAGAATGAACTCATTGGTGGTATGGTGTCAGTAATAACCTGTGCAGCTGCTCTGCTCTGGGCAATATTCACAATAAGAGAAGTATGACTTTATCCAGCCTCCAGGCTGTTAACTCTCAAGAGCCCATTCATCTATGCTAGACATTATGGATGAGAGCAGGGGTGCGGGTGGGGGGAGAAAAAAAGATGGTATGAAAATATAGAAGACTAATATATTTAAATTTCAAGAAGAGTCAACTTGTTATCTCACTGAATCTTTTCCTCCACATGCAGGTCTATTGAGCTAAAAATTAATTAAATTACTTAATTAATTTAAAACATTCAGAAGTGTTTAAAGTAGAAATGAAAGTTCCCAGGGCCAGTCACCATTCCCTAGTCCCACTCCACAGAAATAGCCATTTTTAACACATTGAACTATTTCATTCCAGATTGTTTCTACAGAAATACAAAATGTATGCCCATATATGCATGTTTATATTGACGTTATTTTTAATCTAAATAATAACATGCTACATACATTATTTTAACTCTTGTTCACTTCATTTAAATAACTTCAAGATTTGTTCTACCTGTATATAATGTCTACCTACTTTCTTTCTTCCTTCTAGTGGCTGTATAGTTTTCATGATATACTATGATTTACTTAATTTCCAATTGGTGAATATTTAATTTGTTTCCAGTTTTCCCTATTATAAACAATATTACAATAAGCACTCCTGTGAATCTATCTTTGTGCTCTTATGTGAATATTTCTGGAGGATAAAGTCCTCCAGGAAGAATCTGTGTGAATTGGCATATAGAGTTTCAATATGGCTGCGCCATATAGTCTTTGTGGCAATATTGTGATGTTGATAATATCACCCCCACTTTAATAACAAGGAAATTGAAAATCAGAATGTCTAGTACTTTCACCCAAGTTCAGGCAGATATTGGGTACCAGATTAAAATTCCTGTTGCTCTGAATCCAAGTCCAAGGGTTGTTTAGGCATACAACTGCAGAAGCAGCAGGGGAGAATGGAGGCTTCTGGAACAAGCAGCAGTAGATGCAATTGAAAAACCCCAAAGAAAGCTGAGGGTGATTACCAGGAGGAACCAGTCTGTAGAGCTCCAGACTTTTGCATTCTGCAAAGATAAGCACAGTCTAGGATGGTTTTGCAGAGAAAGAAAAGAAAAGAAGACTTGGCAGCCCACTGAACCAAAGTAGCCCTAGCCACTCCATTGGCCAAAGAGGAACAAGTTCTGGATGGAGCAGGTGGACTTTTTATTGTGGTGACAATCTGGTATAGCCAATTCCTCAGTGGGAACAAAAAAAAAATCACTGAGTTACAGAAGAACTTGGAGGTTATTGCAAGTAAAATGTGAACCCCAAGGACTTTACTATATACCAAGCACAAATAAGAAACTGACCACATACTAGCTATTGAAGTATAAAAATAACATCTTAACCTATATATACACAAGCACAGAGCATTAATTATATCTCACAAAAAGGGGCTTGGTTTTAAAACACGTCTATTCAAATATTCATCTTTTATGAGCTAAAAAAATTATTTTCTTCTCTCTCTCTCTCTTTCCTGTAATTAAGTGTCATTTATTGAGGACTCATACTTTACAGGCACAAAGCTAGGGGCTTTCCCATATAATATATCTTCCTTTCACCTTTGCAATAAAGTTGTTTTCTTTCCCTTAAAAAAAAAAGGGGAAAAAAAGAAAAAAAATTGGAGAAGTTATGGGTTTACAGAACAATTGTGCATTAAATACAGGGAAAATATGGAACACATCATGAGTTTGTGTGTCATCCTTGTACAAGGGCCATGCTAATGTTCTCTGTATTGTTCCATTTCTTAGTGTATGTGCTGCCAAAGCAAGCACAAAGTTGTTTCTTTTAATGTAAAAGAAAATCTATCTATAAATATACCAGAAATTAGCAAATATCTGCAGAAAACCTTTAGTAAAATGAGGAGATCAAAATAAATTAAAAGAAAAAAAACTCAGAGAAAATAGAAACTCTGCAGGACAAAGAAAACTAAAAAAGAAGCGATTATTTTAATAATGGGAAAATTAAGAGAAATTGCATATGTAAAAATAAAAACCATATTTTTAAAAAGAATATTCTGGAAAGAAACAAAAGGAATACTTGCAAATAGCACAAATTTAATAATGTGTGTGTGGATAGAAAAAGATAGATAGATGGATGGATAGATTAGACAGATAGATAGATGATAGATAGATGATAGATAGATAGATAGATAGATAGATAGATAGATAGATAGATAGATATTAGAGGGATGTGATAGATTTACTATACAGAGAGATAGATGATATAGATAATAGATTTTAGAGAGAGACAGAGAGAAATGTTAAAATTTAGGAACTCTTCCATAGAGTTGAACACTGACAAAAAAAGAATGAAAATTAGAGAGCCATACCAAGAGACCAAATATTTCACAGAGTGAAATACAGGAAATCACTGAAGTAACAAAATTTTTTAATTACCTATAACTAATAAGACACAAGTTTCCAGATCAGAAGGATTCATTGCATGCCCAGGAAAATGGGTAAAAACAGACAGTATACATTATGAAATTTCAGAAAAATGGCACAAAAAGAACTCTTTAAGAGTTTCCAGAAAAGAAAGAAAGAAGTAAAAATCACATACAAAGAATCAGTAATCAGAATGGTTTTGGATTTCTCTATAGCAACACCTGAAAGTAATAGGCAATGAAATAATGATCTCAAAATACTGATGGGATATTTTCCAAACTAAAATCCTGTGTCTAAGTGAACTCTCAATTGATTTGAATGGTAGAGAGGGAAAAAAAGATACCTTTCAGACATGCAAATACTCAAAGAATTGACTTTGTACCTTTTCGCAAGATGCTACCGAAAGATTGGATCCATTAATAGAGGTAATAAAGCAAGAAAGATAAAAGTCATAGATATAGGGAATGGGGGGTTGAACATAAAAAAGGGATGAGAGGACTCCACCAGATGATTGAAATATGGATCTCAGAATAACAATGCATGTTGATGTAGATGACAACTAGTTCCAAGTGAGTTAGTCAAAAGACTCTGGAAGAAGTTTCAAGTAAAATGCAATTGCTGTAATACCCCCAGATAATTGGCAAGGAACTTTCCTTGAATAGGGTGTTTTCCAAGCAGGGACACTTCTAAGATGGAGAATGAACATTACTATTAATTATTTCAAATTTGGATGAGTGGTCACAGTAATATGAACAGAAGGATATACAAGAAAGGAAGCATAATCATAATTTTCTTCATGGCAAAACTGTAAATAGTTAATATAAGTACAATAAATGTGAACACTGAATACTAATTAGTAATTTTCAATATAACCATAGTGGAAAGATGAGTGCATGGAAAGGTTACACAGGGGTACCAAAGAGAGGAGGAGGAGAAAGGACTAAATACTCATCCTCTACAGTGAGAAGTTGAGAGATAATACCTAAAACAGGCATATCAATAACACAGAAGCATGTTAGTTAGAGACAAAGAAGTAAATAAAAATTTCATTAGCTACCAAAACCAGCAAAGACATTATAAGAAAAGAAAATTACCGTTCTATATCACTCTATATGAAGTTCTATATGAACACAGATGCAAGACCCCAACAAAATACAAGTAAATTGAAACCAACAAATATATAAACAGAATTATACATCATGAGTGAGTGTGATTTACTCCAGCACGTAAGGCAGGATCAACATTCAAAAATTAATGTAATCAACCACATCAACAGACTTAAGAAAAAAAAATCATGTGATCACATCAATAGATGCAGAAAAAAAGCATCTGCCAATACCTATTCATGAGAAAAGTTCTGAGCAAATCAGGAATAGAAGGAACTTTCTCAACCTGATAAAGGACATCTACAAAAAACCCACAAATGACATACTTAATGAGAAACTAGATGCTTTGCCCCTGAACTTAAGGAAAAGAGAACAATGTCTCCTCTCCCCACTCTTATTCAACATTTGACTGGATGTCCTAGCTAATGCAACAAATCAAAAAAAAAGGAAATAAAAGATACACACATTGGGAAGGAAGACATAAAACTATCTTTGTTCACAGACAATAGGGTTGCCTATGTAGAAAAATCTCAAAGACTATAAAGAAAACCTCTTGAACTAACAAGCTATTATAGCAAGATTTCAGGATACAGGGTTAATAGAGAAAAGTCTTTTGCTTTTCTATATAACTGCAAAGAACAATTGAAATTTGAAATTAAAAACACAAGATCATTTACATTAATAGTTCAAAAAAATGAAATATTCAGGTATAAATCTAACAACATATATAGATGATCTATGTGAAGAAACTATAAAACTCTGATAAAAAATCAAAGATCTAAATAATTGGAGAGATATTCCATGTTCATGGATATAAAGACTCAATATTATTACAATGTCAGTTTTATGCAACTTGATATATAGATTCAATGCAATACTAATCAAAATCCCAACAAGTTGATTCTAAAGTTTATATGAAAAGGCAAAAGACTTAGAACAGCCAACACAATACTTAAAGAGAAAAAGTTGGAGGACTAGTACTACCTGACTTAAAGACTAACTATAAAACCATAGTGATCAAGACACTATGGACAAGAGAAAGTATAGACAAATAAGTCAATGAAGAAGAACAGAGAGCCCAGAAATGGGCCCACACAAATAAATTCAACTAATCTTTGATGCAGGAGTAAAGTCAATTCAAAGGAGAAATTACACTGGAACAAGTGGACATTGACATCCAAATGCAAAAAGTGAATCTGAACACATATCTTACACCTTTCACAAAAATCAACTCAAAAGGGATCATAGACCTAAATGTAAAATGCAAACACTCTAAAACATCTAAAAGAAAACATAAGGGAAAATCCAGGTGACTGGGTTTGCTGAAGATTTCTTAGCTTCAACCCCAAAAGCACCATCCATGAAATTAAAAATTGATGTACTTCATTAAAATTTTAAAATTTTGAAGAGAGAAGTTGAGGGTAAGGTGGGGTACTGAAATATTTAGGAAAAAGGGAATATTATGGTCTTCAACTCCACAACTTCTTCCCAAATGGTTCAGGAAAAAAAATTAGAGCAAATAGAGAAAGAATGGAAATGTTGGTAAAATGTTTATATTTGAAAATTATTTGATTTATTCCTGAAACTTTTCTATAAGTTTAAATAATGTTTCCAAAATATAAATTAAGAAAGAAAAAAAAAACAAATTTTAAAATTTTGCTTTTTGAAGGATACTGTGTATTAGTTTGTTAAGCTGCTGGAATGCAATATACCAGAAGCAGAATGGCTTTTAAAGGGGGAATTTAATCAGTTAGAAGTCTCAGTTGTAATGCTAACAATTGTCCAAAGTGAAGTCACCAACAAGAGGTTACCTTCACTTAAGAAAAGTTGATGCTAGAAGAAATAAAGTTGTGAAGTATGCAACTAGGTCAGTGAACCTTAAGAACAGAATGTTGAATGAAATGGCAAAAACAAAAAGACTAATACTAACATGTCTCACTCATATGGACTAACTATAATGTACAAACTCAGAGAATTGAAGCTGAGAGCATAGGTTATCAGGTTGGGCCCTATTGTAAAGAGTCCTAGATTGTAAGCTCTTACAGCAGTCACATATATTCAGGAGTTGTAACTGTTATTTCTAAATTTTGAGACACTGAGCTGTTTGAATATAACTTGGTTCCTCCCAGAAACTTTAGGTATTTATCTGACACCTGCATCATGGGATTGAGAAAGACTTCTTGAGCAAAAGGGGGAAGAGAGAAATGAGACAAAATAAAATTTCAATGGCTGAGAGATTTCAAACAGAGCCAGGATGTTATCCTTGAGGTTATTCTTGTGAATTATATAGATATCTCTTTTTAATTTATGGTGTATTTGGAGTGGTTAGAGAAAATGAAAATGAACCTGAAAATGTTGAGCTGTGTTCCAGTAGCCTTGATTCATGAAGATGATTGTATAATCTTATAGCTTTTACATTGTGACTGTGTGATTGTCTGATGCTCATTTTATCCAGGGTATGAACAGATTAGTTAAAAAAAAAAAAGGTGAAAATAAATAAATAATGGGGGGGAATAAAGGGTAAAAAAATTGGGTAGATTGAAATACTGGTGGTCAATGAGAGTGAGGAGTAAGTAAAGGGTGTGGGATTATGAGTTTTTTCTTTTTTCTTTTTATTTTTTTTTCTGGAATGATGCAAATGTTCTTAAAATTATCATGGTGATGAATACACAACTATGTGATGACATTTTGTGAGCCATTGATTGTATAGCATGCACGAACTGTATATGTGTGAAAACTTGTCAATAAAAAAATTTTTTTTAAAGCCTATGCCCTGCAGACCATGTCTTTCAGCTGGAAAAGCATGTGGCTGGAATTGTCCCTGGGTGCCATTCCTTACATTCTGTTTCCTGTGGATTCCTTTCTAAGCATCTGTGGGCCTTCACATAACTCCTCTGTAACACAACTTTGGGTTCTGACTTGCTTAGCATCTCATGGGAATGCATATGGTGACATCTACTGGGCTCTGCATTTCCAAATGTCTAGGTCTTGTATTGGCTCTGTCTACTCTGTTCTCCAAGCATTGACATCTGTGAAAACTCTGAGCTATCTCCAAAATGTTTCTTCTTTTAAAGGACTCCAGTAAACCAATCAACAGCACCTGGAATGGGTGGAGTCACATCTCCATCTAATCAAAAGATCACACCCACAATTGGGCACGCCACATTTCCATAGAGATAATCTAATCAAAAGTGTCCGCCCTACTCTGTTAAATAAGGATTAAAAGAAATGGCTGCCCCCACAAGACTGGATCAGGATTAAAACATGGTTTTTGGGGGGTACATAATAGATTCAAACTGGCAGACACTGTTAGGAGAATGAAAGGACAAACCACAAGCCAGGAGTAGGTATTTGCAAAACACATGTGGCAAAGGACTTGTACCCAAAATATACAAAGAACTCTCAAAACTCAATAATAAGAAAAAAATAAACCAATTTAAAAATACATAAAAGAACTAAGCAGACACCTCATTAAAGAAAATATGTCACAGATGGGAATAAGCACATGAAAAAATGCTCAATATCACATGTCATTAATAAACTGCAAATTTAAACAATAAGATAGTACTACACAATTATTGGAATGGCTAAAATCCAAAGCACAGAAAACATCAAATGCTGACAAGGATGTATAACAACAAAAATTATCTTTTATTTCTGGGGGTGGTGCGCAAAATGATGCAGCCTTTTTGAAAGACAGTTTAGAAGTTTCTCACTAAGTATAGGTTTACCATATGATCCAGCAATTCCACTCCTAGATATTTACACAAAGAAGTTAAGAACATATGCACCCACAAAAACCTACACAGGAATGTTTATAGTAGCTCTATGCAAGTGCCAAAAAATGGGAAGCAACCAAGATGCCCTTTCAAAGGTAAATGGATAAACAAACCGTGGCACATCCATATAGTGGAGTATTATTCAGCAATAAAGGAATGAGCTATCAAGACACAGAAAAATATCTTAGAACCTTAAATCCATATTGCTAAGTAGAAAAGCTACATCCTGTGTGATTCCAAGTATTTAAAAACTATGGAGACAGTAAAAAGATCAGTGTTGTCATGGATTTGAGACAGGGGATGGAGAGGAAGGGAGATGAATAAATAGAGCACAAAGTATTTTTAGGAAATGAAAACTATTATGTATAATACTGTAAAGTTGGATACAAGGCATTATGCATTTGCTATGACCCATAGAACTGTATACACAAAGAGTGAACCCTAATATAAACTAAGGATGTACCCATATTGGTTCATCAATTATAATAAATGTACCACAATCATGCAAGATGTTAATAATAGAAGAAACTACATCTGTAGAAGGTGGAGGGAATTCCCTCCTGTTCAATTTTTCTATAAACCTAAAACTGTTTTAAAAATAGGTTATTTTAAAAAGATCTGTGGCTAAAATAAGTGATTGTGATTTCCCATAGAAAGAAGATGATGGCCAAAGAAAGTCAGGGGATTGTTGTTTTCCATAATTATTTTATTCTTTTCAGCATTATACATTTATATCTTTGATACAAATAAAAAGTAAAAACAAAAAGAAGGGAGGAAGGGAAAGGAATCTACTATGACCCAAAAATATTTTTAGAAATATCAAGTCCAAACTGACTTTTGCTAGGTTTTACAAGGTATATTTTATTTTGTTTCAGTAGGCTGTAGAGAAAGGGGTAAGAGGAGTCTTTAAAAGCAAGAATACTCCCCAAAGTTATAGGAATAGGGAAATGAGGACAAAGTTAGATGATCTAGCATGTCTTGGAAATATATATTCAAAAATGAGTTATTCACTTTCTCTAAGCCAACTCAGCAGGTGGACTCACTTCCCTCCCCTCTACATGGGACGTGACTCTCAGGGGTGTAAATCTCCCTGACAATGTGGCCCTGGGATGAGCTGGGACCCAGCATCATGGGAAAGAGAAAGACTTCTTGGCCAAAATGGGGAAGAGAGAAATAAGACAAAATAAAGTTTCAGTGGCTGAGAGATTTCAAACAGTCAAGAGGTTATCCTGGAGGTTATTCTTATGCATTATATAGATATCTCTTTTTAGTTTATGGTGTATTGGAGTGGGTGAAGGGAAGCACCTGAAACTTTTGAGCTGTGTTCCAGTAGCCTTGATTCTTGAAGATGATTGTATAAAGATATAACATTTACAAAGTGACTGTGTGATTGTGAAAAATTTGTGTCTGGTGTTCTTTTTATGCAGATGAGCAAAAAAATATGAATAAAAAATATACAATGGGGGGACAAAGGATAAAATAAATTGAGTAGCTGGAAATACTAGTGGTCAATGAGAGGGAGAGGTAAGGGGTATAGTACATGTGAGTTTTTTCTTTTTTCTTTTTTTTACTTTTTCTGGAGTGATACAACTGTTCTAAAAAATGATCATGGTGATGAATACACACCTATGTGATGATATTGTGAACCACTGATTGTATACCATGTATGGTACATGTATGAAAAATGTGAAGAATTCTCAATAAAAATATTTTTAAATGAGTTATTTAGCAGTGTTTATTTTCAAAGCCATGAACAGTGGGTCTTAATTTTCTTAGTTGGATTTTCAATCACCAACAGATGCTGTTGACTAATCAGTAAAAGGAAATTGTGAAAATAAGAGAAAATAATCTACCCATACCTATTCTTTCTTTGCTATCACTTCACCCTAACCAATGTTTCCTTTTCTGAAGGCTCCAGCTGTCTGATTATAATTTGATTTTCAGAAATGTTAATCAACACACTCTGATTAGACAAATAATATGTAGTACAGATGATGCCTTCTTGTCATTAATTCATCCCCCTCAGGGGTTCAATAAAAGGCCTGTTTTCACAAATTTCCATCAATGACACATCCAGCCCTGAGCTGAGGCTATTGTCAGAGGCTGCTTCTGGTACAGGTGCATCTCTGGGTCCTGAAACCCTCTGCAATGGTCACATATTTTCTCACCTTCTCTGAGTGCCATTTACTCATAAAGCCATGAAAAGCTGATATGTAACAAAGGCCCGCAATCAGTAACAATTCTTAATAAGGATGGCCATAAAACATTTATGAATTTAACTCAAATCTTTGCACTTAGAATCAGGGAAACAACCAGAATTCTCTGAATGCCAAGAACTGCTCTAAGCCTTGGGTTTCTCAGAGGGCCAACCCCCATTCTCACTAGCATGGTGTACCCAACATGGTAGGGCAAGAAAAGGAGACACATCAGGACTGAATTCTGACTTCACCAAGTTCTAGCTGTGCAATTCTAAGGATATTTAACCACTTTGCACCTCAATCTCTTTATAAAATAAAAAAATAATGCATTCTTGATATATGCTTCAAAACACATTTAAAAAGGCAATTGAGGGCCAAGATGGTGGCTTAGCGAGGTGTGGGAATTAGTTCACCCTTGAGAGCAGCTAATAAATAGCCTGGAACAGTACAGAACAACTGCTGGGGCCACGTCAGTGACCAGACACACAGCACACCCCAGTCTGGACCACCTGGACCAGCTGTGAGCCCACCCAGAACCGTGAGTTCCCCAAGCCAAGGTGGCCGGTGCCCCTCATGCTCAGGCTGCTTCCCAGAGTGAAAGGAAAGAGATTTTACCAGCAGCATGGGCTGAGCACAATCAAACTCCAATTGTGGAATTAATTAACAAATTCTGACTGCTAAAAATAGGCCCCCAGCAATTTTTGTCATTTTCCATCAGGAGCAGGGCTGATGGAAAAAGAAAAAAACAGAGGTTTTTCTGGATTTGAAAAGGTTTAGGCCCTGAAGGAAAGGAAGGGGGCACATAGTACCTGGAGATACACAGAGCAACATACCAACTTAAGCTCTTGATTGGCAAACCTAAGGAACAGGGGTCCTGCTCTGAAAAGGATTTTTCTCTTTCAGTTTGGTGGCTGTGTTTCTATGGCTTGATTGTTCTTTGGATACAGCTCCGAAGTTTCTCAGTCTCCACTGCCACATGCATAGGCAGAATTAAGCTTGTTTGAGTGTCTGGAGCCCAGGCCTTCCCCAGGAGAGGGGTGGGGTCCATCTCAGGTGGAATCCCTCCCTCAAGGAGTTCAGACCCCAGGGTCTAGAAAATTAAAGCGATTAAAACCAGACTACAACCTCCCAACTGTCTCCACCATGCCCCCAGGGGAAGAGAGTCTGCTGAAGTTAAAGGTACCATATCACTTTATGCTGGGGGGACCTGCAGGCCAACAACTGCCACATACTGGGTAGCATAGGAGAATGGAGAGCCCAGGGGCTTCATAGGAAACCTTTCAATCGGCTGGGTTTCACTCTCAGGGAAAACTGATGCAGGTGACTCTTTCCTCCTGACAGGAGGCCAGTTTGGTCTGGGAAAATCTGGCTGGAGTCTATAATGCCTAAGGAGACCCTCTTAAGGGGAGATAAAAAGGCACCATAAAGGCAGGGCAATAAACAAGAGAAGAAGAACTGGAAATTTCTGATCTGTTAAACAAAACCTAAGCTAGAGGTCCAGAACAAGCTGAACTGAATGTCAAAGAACAGATAGACAACAAAGTCATCCAGCAAGAAAATCCTAGGTAAAAAAAGAGTGAAAACAATCTCCAGAATAAACTAACTGAAGTAATTAAATGCCTAAACACCACCAAAAAATAACGAATCATACTAGGAAAATTGAAGATATGGCCCGGTCAAAGAAACAAACCAACAATTCAATGAGATACAGGAGTTGAAACAATTAATTCAGAATATTCAAAGAGACATGGAAAACCTCAGCAAAAATCAAATTGGTGAATTGAGGGAGGATATAAGGAAGGCAAGGAATGAGCAAAAGAAGAAATCAAAAGTCTGAAAAACAAATCACAGAACTTATGGGAATGAGACACAGTAGAAGCAATTTAAAACAATGGAAACCTACAATATCAGATTTCAAGAGGCAGTATATAGGATTAGTGAACTGGAGGATGGAACATCTGAAATCTGACAAAGCAAAAGAAAATGCAGGGAAAAGAATGGGAAAATATGAGCAGAGACTCAGGGAATTGAATGACAACATGATGCACATGAATATACATGTTATGGGTGTCCCAGAAGGAGAAGAGAAGGGAAAAAAGGAGGAGAAAAATTAATGGAGGAAATTATCACTGAAAATTTCCCAACTCTTATGAAAGACTTAAAATTACAGGTGCAAGAACTGCAGTGTACACCAAACAGAATAGATCCAAATAGACATACTGCAAGACACTTTTACTAATCAGAATGGCAGATGTCAATGAGAAAGAGAGAATCTTGAAAGCAGCAAGAGAAAAGCAATTCATCACATACAAGGGAAACCCAGTAAGACTATGCATAGATTTCTCAGCAGAAACCATAGAGGCAAGAAGACAGTGGGATGATATATTTAAATTAATAACAGAGAAAAACTGCCAACCAAGAATTCTATACTGAGCAAAATTGTCCTTCAAAAATGAGGGAGAAATTAAAACACTTTCAAACAAAAATCACTGAGAAAATTTGTGACCAAGAGACTGGCTCTGCAAGAAATACTAAAGGAAGAACTAGAGACAGATAAGAAAAGACAGGAGAGAGAGATGTGGAGAAAAATGTAGAAATGAAGACTATCAGTAAAGGTAAAAAGAAGAAATATGAAGTATGACATGCAAAATCCAAAAGGCAAAATGGTAGAAGAAAGTACTACTCATACAGTACTAACACTAAATGGTAACAGATTAAACTTCCCAACCAAAAGACATAGATGGGCAGAATGGATCAAAAACAGGACCCACCTATATGCTGTCTACAGGAAACACATTTTAGACCTAAGGATAAATATAGGTTGAAAGTGAAAGTTTGGGAAAAGATATTCCATGCAAATAACAATCAGAAAACAGCAGGAGTAGTATACTAATATCCAACAAATTAGACTTCAAATGTAAAACAGTTAAAAGAGACAAAGAAGAACACTATATATTAATAAAAGGAACAATTTGACAAGAAAACATAACAATCATAAATATTTATACACCAAGCCCAAATGCTCCAAAATACGAGACAAACACTGAAAAGAGAAATAGACACATCTACCATAATAGTCGGAGACTTCAATGCCCCAACCAGATGGACAGAACATCTAGACAGAAGATAAATAAAGAAACAAAATTTGACTAATAAAATAAATGAGTTAGACTTAAAAGATATTTATAGAACATTACACCCCACAACAGCAGGATATACCTATTTCAAGTGCTCATGGATCATTCTCAAGGATAGATCATATGCTAAGTCACAAAGCAAGTCTCAATAAATTTAAAAAGATGGAAATCATACAAAACACTTTCTCAGATCATAAAGAAATGAAGTTGGAAATCAATAATAGGCAGAGTGCCAGAAAATTCACAAATATATGGAGGCTCAAAAACAATCTCAAACAACCAGTGGGCCAAGGAAAGAATTACAAGAGAAATCAGTAAATATTTCGATGCAAATGAAAATCGAAAACATGACAAATCAAAATTTATTGAATGCAGCAAAGGCAATGCAAGAAGGAAATTAATTGCCCTAAATGTCTGTATCAAAAAAGAAGACAGAACAAAACTTGAGGAATTAACTATTCACTGCAAAGAACTAGAGAAAAAAACAGCAAACTAACCCTAAAGTAAGCATAAGGAAAGAAATGGTGAAGATTAAAACAGAAATAAATGAAATTGAGAACATGAAAACAATTGAGAAAGTCAACAAAACCAGAAGTTGTTTCTATGAGATTATCAATAAAATTGATGGACCTTTAGCAAGGTTGACAAAAAGAAGAGAGAGGATGCAAATAAATAAGATCAGAAATGGAAGAGACATAACCACTGACCCCACAGAAATATTGGAAGTAATGACAGGATACTATGACAACTTTATGTTAATAAACTCGACAATGTAGATGAAATAGACAACTTCCTAGAAAGGCAGAAACAACCAAAATTGACTTGAGAAGAAATAGATAACCTCAACAAACCAAACACAAGAAATTGAATCAGTCACTAAGAAGCTCCCCAAAAAGAAAAGTCCAGGACCAGATAGCTCCCCATGTGAATCAAACATTCCAGGAAGAATTAGCACCAATCCTACTCAAACTCTTCAAAAAAATTGAGGAAGAGGGAAAGCAACCTAACTCATTCTATGAAGCCAACATCACCCTTAAACCAAAGACAGACAAAGATATTACAAAAAAAGAAAACTACAGACCAATCTCTCTAATGAATATAGATGCAAAAATCCTCAAATAAAGTCTCACAAATCAAATCCAACAGCATATTAAAATAATTATACACCATAACCAAGTAGGATTCATCCCAGGTACACAAGGATGGTTCAATATAAGAAAATCAATTAATATAATACACCATATAAACAAATCAAAGCAGAAAAAAACACATGATCATCTCAATTGATGCGGAAAAGACATTTGACAAAAAATTCAATATCTTTCCCGTTGCATTTCCAAGAATAGGAATAGAAGGGAACTTCCTCAATATGATAAAGGGAACATATGAAAAACCCACAGCTAACATCATCCTCAATGGGGAAAAACTGAAAATATTTCCCCCTAAGATCAGGAACAAGACAAGAATGTCCACTCTCACCATTGCTATTCAACATTGGAAGTTCTAGCCAAAGCAATTAGACAAGAAAAAGAAATACAAGGCATCAAAATTGGAAAAGAAGAAGTAAAACTCTCAATGTTTGCAGATGATATGGTACTATAAATTGAAAGCCCCCAAAAATCCACAGCAAAACTACTAGAGCTAATAAATGAGTACAGCAAAGTGGCAGGTTACAAGATCAACACTCAAAAATCTGCAGTGTTTCTATACACTAGTAATAAACAATCTGAGGGAGAAATCATGAAAAAAAAATTCCATTTACAAAGGCGACCAAAAGAACAAAATACTTAGGAATAAATTTAACTAAAAAGAAAAAAGACCTACACAGAAAAAACTATAAGCAATTGTTTAAAGTAATTACAGAAGACCAAATAAATGGAAGGGCATTCTGTGTTCACGGACTGGAAGACTAAATATAGTTAAGACGTCAATTCTACCTAAATTGATTTATAGATTCGAAGCAATACCAATTAAAATCCCAAAAACTTACTTTTCAGACATAGAAAAAGCAATAACCAAATTTACCTGGAAGGGTAGGGTGCCCTGAATAGCTAAAAGTATCCTGAGAAAGAAAAATGAAGTCGGAGGTCTCATGCTACCTGACTTTAAGGCATATTGTGAATTTACAGTGGTAAAACAGCATGGTACTGACATCAAGATAGATATACTGACCAATGGAATTGAATAGTGTTCAGATATAGACTCTCTCATGTATGGACAATTGGTCTTTGATAAGGCAGTCAAGCCAACTCACCTGGGACAGAACAGTCTCTTCAATCAATGGTTCCTAGAGAACTGGATATCCACAAGCAAAATAATGAAAGAGGATCCATATCTCACACACTATACAAAAATTAACTCAAAATGGATCAAAGACCTAAACATTAGATCAAAACCATAAAACTGTTAAAGAAAATGCAGGGAAGTATCTTATAAATCTTATAATAAGGGGCAATTTCCTAGACCTTACACCCAAAGCATGAGCATGAAAGAAAGAAAGAAAGAAAGA
>PVIY010034604.1:0-26982 GCA_004026745.1 Myrmecophaga tridactyla
CAAAGCCGTGTTTGAAATATGCGCTTTGTCACCCCTTCCTCCTTTCCTGAGGTTCTACAGACCAAGCTATTTTCTTCCAGCTGGTTCCCAGTCCTTGGCCATGGTCTCCATACTGCTGGCAGGAAACCTGTACATATCACATAGTAGTGATAGGAGCTTTCCACCAGTTCAGTTCAGACCTTTAAGATATGCAGAGAAATCTGCATGATTTGCTTTAATGTATTTAAAAGCTCAAGACGGGCCTCAAATGAGCAAGCCGGCAGATATTTGCCTACGAGAAAACAGCATTCTTTTCCATTTATGCAACAGAAAGTTTTACATAATCTGGGCAAGAAAGCAAGTAGCTATTACTAAAGTTTTAATTTAAGGAGGCTTCTTTATTCAGTCAGTTCATAATCTGTACTTTTCAAATCACCAAAAATATCATTGTTCTGGACCATCTTTAATTTCCAGTTTGTGGAATTTGAGCATATTCACTGATAATTAAGGTCTCATTCCCATTTTCCTTTATATGCAAATCTTCCATGAGTGCAACAAATGGCTTTTTAAAAGTCTCTATGTGGATGTTGTAGAGAAAATAAGAATGTCACCAAGTGTAATTTTTATGCTGAATAGTCACTATTCACAACATAATTAAAAGGCAAGTTTAAAGAGGGAGTAGGGGGAAAAATAAATAAACTGTATCCAGTGGTGGAAGCCTTGCCCTGTCACTGGATAAAAAAGATAACAGGACCCCTGATATTTCTACTCACTCTAGAAAAATGTTCTCTGGGCACCTTAAACCCCCCACCCACACTACTGCAAATCAGTGCTTAGAATCTCTACTTGAATAGTTGATCAAAAATGCCAAACTGGATTTAACCCCAAACGTCTTCCCCTCCCCTCCCCTGATTTGGTTGTGTGCCAGGTTGGAACTCACCGCAGGAACAGGGGTTGGTGTCATTGGTTTCCCTGTCTTATCTGTTGCCATCCTCTCCCACTCCCACCCAAACTTGGCCACCCAGTTTCTAACCCACCGTGTATATTGGGCCAGTGGGTGGGGCACAAAGTAAGGAGGAGAGGGGAAGGCTCTTACTGAACTGATGCTTTCCTAACCGGCCGGCACCCCTGGGCCTGGCAGGCGTTGAGGGCTGACTCCCACCCGCCAAGGAAGCCTGGTTGGCCCTTCCACAGCCCCACGTGGGCTCGCCCGAGGGCCTGCTGGGCACGGGAGGCGTCTCTGTTCAGGGCGCTTATTGCTGCCTCCCCAGCTCCTGCTCCCTGCCTTCTCTTCCGGCTTCTCTGCCCTCCCCTGCGGCACCAGATGGCAGCGACCCCACCTCTGCGCCCTCTCCCCTCTCTGGGCCGCTCAGGCCGGCCTCACCAGCCGGGTTTGATTCTCACACCCGAGTCCCGTGGCGGGCCCGGCTGCAGGAACGTGTCGCAGGCGGCTCCAGGAGGCTCCACTAGATCCGAGGACCCACTGGGGCTGGCACCCAGCCCAGCCAGCCCCGTCCTGCTAAAGGAGCCTCCTCCCGTGCTCTGTCACGGGCTGGCTCTCCTTGAAACCTTATTCTGTCAGGGGTGGGTGCTGCCCCGAGGTTGGGGCCCGGGATCCCGGGGCGTCCCCCGCGAGGCTGCGTGCAGGGCTGATCTCCCACTCACCTGGCCCCGCCGTCAGCAGGATGCGGTGGGGGTAGGGGGCTCCCACTTTCACCCACCGGCACTGGAACTTTGCTTTACTTTAGCCAAACGTAAAACTTTTGTAGGAGGAATTTTACACTTACTACAAAATCAGCTTTCCACTTTTATTGTCTTCCTTAAACCTGTGTTTTTCACATTGCAGAATGGAATGTATATTACTCTGCATAAACTTAACCATCACTACAGGTGGAGTGGAGAAATACAGTGGATATATTTCCTCGGAAAAACGGCAAATATTATTCTTCTTTGCTTGTCTGCCGTCTCTATCATATTCTCATGAATGTCTTGAATTAATGTTCCAAGTAATAAAGAAAAACTAATGGTGGCGATGGTATTGTGACAAAGTTCAGTTCGGAATCTTCTAAGGTCAATTTACTTTTTTTCTCGTAAATACAGTACTTTAATGTGAGCTTTTTGGAAGTCTATTTATATTCATTTTGAAATGGCCATACAATGAAAAAAAAATCACTCTTCATTCAGTGACTTTTAAACATAGATTGTGCGTGCCTGTGCAATCTGCTACCCCCTATCCCCCCATAATGCCTACTTTTTTTTTTTATATGCTGTATGGCGGGGGTCACATTTCATTCTTTTTCCATTGAGTATCCCCTTATTGCAGCACCATTTGTTGAATTTCTTTGTTTGGTTGGTTTTTCGTTTGTTTGTTTGGGAAGTGCATAGGCTGGTAATGCCTACATTTTATTTTAAACTTACATTTCTTGAGCCTTGAAGTTATTTTGCAGTAAACTAAAAAAAAAAACAAACTAAAAAAATGATACAATATTATAATTTTAAAAACAAGAATGTAATTGGACCAAAATAACAGGATTATTGCCTAGTAATTCTCCCACTGTTTTAAGCTTTATTTTGATCTTTAGACAAGATCAATGCCTGTTTATGTATATAAATAATCTTGAGGGTAGAGTTTGTAGTTATTTCAGAATCCTTGAATATTATATGTGTTTGTCTGTGTTCAGTTACAAATATAGTAAATAACTGCCTAATAAATGGCTTATATGTAGGTCTGTCTGGAAGCAATGAAAAATATGTTGTTCTGCCAAAGTTTCATAGTCTGTGAACATAGAATAAAGGTATTTAAAGAGAGACAGTATGGTATTTTATTTTTTTGTGATGATCAACTAAAATTTCTAAAAGAATTTCTGTGCTAGGATGTCAGACTACAGTAGTGTCAGGATGAAGAGCGCAGTGACAGGCTTGTACACACCAACAGCGTGTGCCTCTTTCCCTGCATCCCTACAGATCCATCTGTTATTTGTCATGGGAAATGGGCCTTCTTGCTCTCACTTTAAGGTACATATTTTTGGAGATGTACACTAGGGAGTAACTCTGGAAAAATTCTGAGGAGAATCATTTTCCCATGTGGGCTGTGTTCAAATATTCCTAACCAGGTGTCTCCTAGAATTTATAGGGGCAAGTTTTGCTAAATTGTTTTGCTAAGCATTATATGACAAAATGAAAATTTTGCTAGATCTTTGCTACAGATTCCATTAGGATATGTTATTTTCTATTCATAAACCCCACCAAAGAGCATTGGAGTCCTGTAAGCTACCACTACACTTAAGAGTCAACCCAAAGGCATGTCATATATGGTCAAGGAGAATAATACATTGTCTGGTGCATTTCCCCTCATCAGGGCTGTTTAGTAGGTCTAGTACAGTATTGTTCTAATATAATCAGCCTATGTAATCAAACAATGAGTTAAAAGCTAAAGTCTTTTTGACTATCCAGATATTGTTACTAGAATTCAAATTCCATGAAGACATATATTTTTATTGTTTTATCACCAGCTCAAGAATAGCTCCTGGCAGATCTTGAGTTCAATAAATATGTGTAGAATGGCTGGCTGGCTGGCTGGCTGGATAGTGTATTTGTTTTCTATTGCTATTATAAATTTAGTGGCTTAAGACAACGTCCATTTATTATCTAATAATTCTGTAGGTCAGAAGTCCAGCAGGCTTGTCTGGGTATTCTGCTTAAAATTTGACAAAGCCCAAATCCAGGTGTCAGCTGGTCTGCATTCCTTACTAAGAGTTCTGGGGATGGATTCACAACCTTCATCATCTGGTTCATCCTGGCAGCTGGCAGAAATCCGTTCTAAGCAGTTGTAGTTCCGAGGTTCCCAATCCCTGGCAGGGGTGGCCCACATCTGCTCAGGGCCACTTAATTCCCTGGCTTGGGGAGCAGCCATCTTCAAAGCCCGCAAAGGCAGTTCAAGTGCTTCTTATGTTTCCAATCCCTCCAGCTTCCTCTCTGCCACATCTCTTCTGCCTTTCTCTCTGCTTTTAAGGGCTCACGTGGTTACACTGAGCCCACCTACTTAACGTGGATCAGCTCCCTATTTTAAGGTCAGCTGATTAGTAACATTAATCCCACTTACAAAGTCCCTTCACAGTAATATCTACATTAGTGTTTGATTGAATAACCAGGGAAGGCATCCTGGGGGACAGCTTTTAAATTGTGCCTTTTAGATGCAGTCATCCAAACCTTAGTGCTAGATGGCCATGAGTGGGCCTTTGAAGCATATGTTCAAGAGGTTAAAACACTCATCTTAAACATTTTGCAAAGGTAACCCAACTCGACACTCTCATGATAAACTCAGAGAAGACTGAGGATGTGTAAAACCTTGAATGGATGCAACAAGGCACAGAGTTTAAAGGTCGTCATTGTCGTTTCCACATTGAAAGGTGCCACATCTTGTGATTCCATGATTTGTACAGAAGTGGAGGATAAAATCAAGAAGTGCAGCATGTCTTTCAAAACACAGTGGTAACCAAATGACATCACAAGCAGGACTCAGATAAACTCTGTTACTCATTGGTTATCTCTGCTCCCTGGTATGGCTGTAACGCCTCCCTGTATTTCATTTCCTGATTAATTTCTTCAACATTATCTAAAATTCCCACTGGCCAACAATGGGAAGTAGTATTTTTAGAATTGTAATTCTTATAACAAGAAGCTGAGAATTGGGTCAGATGACTTGCCCAAAGTCAGAGCAAGGAAATGAGCCAAAGCCAACATCTGAAATCGATCTCACACCTGAACCTGGGTAACACGTTTCTGGAAATGCACATTTGCTGTGCTGCTGAGGTGGTTCTGCAACAGAATTCTTTTATTTAGTGCACTGAATTAAATGGAAGTTTCAGTGATTCCTTGGAATACCTAGTAAGTGCTGTCAGATCAGAGCAGCTGTTGCTGATCACCAATTCATATGCATTATAAGGCAAAAATATTTTCATATCATCAATTTCTAATGTGGAGAAGTGATCAATAACAGCTTGCAAAAAACCCTGGAAACAGAAAGCTGGTAGCAATTTCACCTAATTAAAAATATCAAACATAGGATGTTAACTAACCCTCTAAGGTAGCTCCATTATTTATCCAAGAAGGTGTATCACGACAAGAAGTACATTCGAAAATATTTTTTATCCCAACTGTAGTCTTATAATTATAGCTAAATCAATATAAACAGTATGATCACCTAGGGCCAGGCCTTCCTAGAAGAGTTACTCACTAGTGTACATTTCCAAAAATATGTTTGAAAACAGTTTGCCATATTTCATCTAATCTAAGATGTAATCAAATGTGAAGAGATTTTATTATTTTTATGTGGCTCCGAGAAAGAAAAAAGTATTGCCCATTAAACTAAAATACACTATCAGTTGTAAGACATCCTGGTTAGGAAATGTAAAAATGTACCTTTTAGACTAAGTCTACCCCAACCTGCAAAGGAAGCCATCAAATAACTGGAAAACGGAAAAAAAGTTAACACAGAGTGAATAGCACCCCAGCCATACTCTGTGATTTTTCCATGGGTCACCTAACCTAATCCTCATGACCGTCATCTAAACCAAGTGTTTGAAACAGTTCACAGAATGCAGTTAACACTGAAAACTATATCTGAATGTGATTAAATGTGGAAATATCAAATTGTATATATAGTAACAAAATAAAAATTAAACAACAAAAAAGTCCACGGAACCATGCTACACAGACAGTGAACCCCACGTTAAAGCATGGACGTTAGCTAATAATACAATTATAAAATGTGCTGTCATCAGTGTACAAAGGTCCCACGCGAGGCAGTGGTGGTGGGTTGGCGTATGGGAAGCCTGTATTGTAGGAATAATCTTTCTGTAAACCCACAACGTCTAACAAAGAAAAAACTAAATAAATAAATTTTAAAACAACTTCACAGACAAGGAAATGCGACCATGAATATTTTAGTGCTTCACCTTACATCATTCAGTGGGAAACCAAATTCAAACTTCAGTTAGGTTGAAACAAAATGCATTCGTTTTGTTTTCTGAGAGGCTTAGAATCCCTCCTTTTCCTGCTTATGAGTTCCTGACCAGTGCCAAGTCATGGGCCAAAGTGAGAGAGGAAGAAGAGGCAGCCAAAGCTGTATTTCAGATAATCAGTACGATATAAAGCTAATATAGGTCCGTACAAAATGTGTAGCTTAATTAGATCACTAGGAGTGGCATGACATGAGCATTCGCCTGTATTTTCAAAAACAAAGAAATTATCTGGGGTACATTGCTAGATGTGAAAACAAGCATGTCCTGATTTCTATGCAGTGTTCTCTACAAAACACTAGTAGCTAATAAATTAGCATTATGAAGACAGTTGTGAGCTATAGTTCTTCACCAAACAATTCATTTTTTTGTTTTTTTAATTCCAAGAAGAGCTACTCTTCAGAATGATGAATTTGAAATTATAGTTCAGATAAGTAATAGAACTTAGGCTCTTTATGATAGTGGAACAAAGTAATGAGATTATATATTATTACGAAATTAAGGAAGTAGAATAAAGTAGAATTATAAGAACAGTTAAACTGTAACGTAAAATATTTCAGTGTCTGCATTGCAGATTGATTATACTGTAGATGCCGAACTGTATATATAATCGACACTGAATAATTCTTTTTAAAATTTCTCCTAATTCAATAGATTATCACTGTTTGGCAAATTTGAACTTTTTTTAAGTTGCTAGTGATTTTGACGTCTATTTTAGAATTATTTGATGGGGAGAGATAGAATAGTAACTTCCACGTGAGTGATTTGGACAAATTTAAATAACAAATGGAGCAAGATTAAACCTTACTTTTTAAAATCAATTTAATTTGCACAATGTGTGCAGTTCCAAACACAATTCTTTATGAAAGATCGCTTCTTATAGGTGAGGAATTGGCATTCTCTTTACCCCAACTAATCACATATCACCCCACCCACTTGAATTCTCCAAAATAACAATTGGTATGTATTAAAAATTACTCTTGCATTTATTTCACCAACTCGATATTTTGAGTTAAACACAATTGTGGATTATACAGGGATCAATGTTCTCCTATTTTTGATAATATCTCATGGAAAAGTATTCTTGTACTATCTGTGAAACTGTCTAAAATATGGCATTTAACTACATTTCTCAGTGCATTATGTAGAACTGCTTTTATGGAGCTGTTTCAAAAAATCAGTCTGCTTTCTCTTAGAATTTTGTACCTGCTTCTAGTAGAAATCAATTACAGTACTAGATTTCTCTTAGTTCCCTATATTTTAAATAGAAAGCATAATTTATTCTAAATAAAAGTTTTCCAGGGTAATAATCACTTAGCATGCAAATGATTTTAGTGTTGATATAGCTAATTTCTCTAAATAAATAATTCCTGTGCATATAAATAATTAATAGGCACATTTGCATTTCTTTCAAAGAAATGTACCAAGCATGCCAGTTAATAATACTTTTGTGATGCAAGAATTTCCATTATAAAAAGCTGTGAGATACAATCTAGCATATTTGAAGAACTGACACCCTTAGATTGCAATTGGGATAAATTCTAATTACTGTTTAATTCCTTAGGTGAAAAGTCACATATCACATAGAACTGACTCTGAAATTAGGCAATTAATATATCAGCACTTAGTTATTTCTTTGAAATTGTGATGGGTTGATCTGTGTGTCTCAAAAAAATAGTCAACCTGTACTCAGAAAAAAGTTCTTCAAGTTTGGAAAGCTTAAAAAGTGGGCATAATAGACTAAACTAATCTATAATCTGTCACACTCAGGTAAATGTGTCAACATTGAGTCATTTTTAAAAATGGCATATTCTGTAGAAAGTAAGCTGTTTGAAGTGTTCTTAGCCAGTGTGATCTTTTTTTTTCAGAATTATATTAAACAGGTTATGTATGAATAAGTCATATTGCGGCATGGGTCTATGATATTTATGCAAATGAATTATGGAAAGTAAGAAATCCCTTGCCTTAAAATTGATATGGTCTTAGAATTGATTAAATCTTGTCTAATCCATGTCTTTCATTAATAATACAAATTTTGGGAAATTGTTCTGCCAGTTGTATCTCTAGGGTAAATATTGCCTTTTTTAATTTTTATTTTTAATGGAATGATTTACTTATTAATTTGTACCAAATGTTTTGGTACTAGTTGACTCTATTAAAAATAGCTAACGTTTGCTTACTGTTTTCTATATGCCAGCTACTGGGTTAAGTGCTTTTCATGAATTACCTTATTTAATCCTCCCAACCCCAGGAAGAGGAAAGTATCCTGATTCCAACAGATTAGGCAATGAAGGCAGAGTGATTAAGTAATTTGCACACTGTCAGTCAGTTAATAAAAGAGCACTGGTAGCATAATTCAAATGGAAAAACAGGAAAAAAGTGATAACTCCTATAGTTTTCTCCATTTCATGAAGATTCAGTGTTTCAACTGCATCTAATTGTGTATCTCATTACAGTATATTAAACAAGTGCTTAAACCAGCACTGTTAAACTAATAACACTCCTAAACTTGATGATTGTCCCAAAGGCTTTTTTAATTCTTGGTATTAAAGGAAGAGAAGGTAGTGTTCAATCCTAATTATCACTTTGATCTATTTTTCAAAATATCATGAGGCATTGATCTTGAACAAAAATTAATCACAAATTCAACATTTATGCAATAGTATAAAATTTTTTGCATGACTGTCATACTGGGTTACATGGCTGTAGTTGTTAGAATCTTTAATCAGCAAAAGGGCACTTGATAATTGTATATATTACATATTTATTAACTCTTTTATCTAGTTAATAGAACATGTATAGACTTTTGCTGAATTGATGAAGCCCTAGTTGGGGTCATGCGAAATAGAGAGCTTTTAAAAGTGAAAATTTTTAACCTGAAGTATAGAGTTCTTTGTGTGCAGTAGTTTATCCTTTGTGTGAAAAGATAGTTTTGCTGGCGGTGTTATTTTTCGCACAGAAGTCATCAGCAGGACTTAAGTTGAGATAACTTAAAGCAATTTCAAGAAATGTAGTTTAGAAAGAAGAGTTTACAAGGCTTCTCCATTGAACGATGTGAATTAATTACCATTTGGAAAGAGGAACACTCCCTAGTTCCACTTTTATAAGTTTGGGGACAATGAGTCGCTAATAATGATCAAGAAACAAAAGCGTTCTGTCTAAATGATGGCATGGTACCTGTCAGCTTGAATATCCAGTTATCTTAAAAAAGAGAGAAAAACAAGGGAAAGGGATGGACAATTAATATGATTAGGAGCACAAAGAAATTTCAGTAGATAGATTAAAATCTAAAATAAGGGCTCTATCATGTCTTGAAAATCTGAGAGAAATACAGTGAGAAATGGAAAAACGTTGAAAGCATACAGAAGGAAGATCAAGTAGAGCCAACAATTTTAACTCTAGATACAATGAAGGAATGCACTGAGAATAAAGGCCACAAAGCGAAAATGAATGAAAACATTTAGTGTGACTGAAGATGACAAGCAACAGGTGCCTTCAGTATATCAGACTGAGAAGGGCTTTACTTCATTTGTGCTGGAATACCTGTGCAGCTTCCCTCCACCAGCCACTCAGCAAGCTGATTCTCTGCTGAGTTTCCTTAGTCATGTGGTGCACACAGCATCACACTGCAACTGATGCCATTTTGAACCACTTACCTGAAAATAAAATCCATTCTTACGTTTAACCAAAATCTAGTCCCCTCTAACTTTTCCACTCTTTTCACTCAGCTAACTGGGCCACGTAGGCATCATCACTCAAATGCTGTCCTTACATACAGGCCCTCCTTCACTTCATGGGTCCCACACGTGGATTTCCGGATGTGCGTGCTTCCTCTTTATCGCCTTTCTCAAATGTATTTTTATTTTGAACAAGGTATTCATTTTCTCCATTGTATTCCAAATACACTGACTCAATCTTAATTCCTTCCTCATGTTGTTTATTTGCTCTGCTTTGCTTCTCTTTGTTTCTTCTGCTCTCAGTTTAATATCATTTTCTCCAAACGCCTCCTGCATTGTTTGAAATATGATGACTTTTTTAGCATGCATGTTTACACTTCAAATTGTACTATATCCTAGATTCATTGGAACGCTGCTTTCTTTCAAATGTGAAAATTAATAACTTTTGATAGTCCCCCATAACTAAGTTTCAGGTTTGACATAAACGATACTGTTTGTTTGATGCAAAGCCATCCATACATATGTCATCAACTTAGGCCATTCGCCTCCAAGAAGGTAACTTAGATGAACCATTTTGGTCCGAAAGCTAAATCTCATCTCGGCAGAACACTGACTTGACATGTCGGTAGACAGGCTAACACCTTGACTGGTTTTCTACCTTCTTGCTTATTTTATTGTGTTGAACAGTGTCCAGCACAGTCAGCTGGATTAAGTGGTGTGTTTCATAGTGCCAAAAGTAAGAAAGAAAAAAAAGACGTGTATCTCTAGCATACCGCTTCTTAAAAAAAAATCACATGGAGTAATCTTTCCTTGTCCCCCCCAAATTCAAACACTCACTGTCTTAGTTTTCCAGGCTGCTTTAACAAATAACATGCAATAGGTTGGCTTAAACCATGGACATTTATTGGCTCACAATTTTGAGGTTGAGGAAGTCAAACCTGAGGTGTCAGCGAGACTACGCTCTCTCCCTGGAGTCTGTAAATCTGGTGCTGGCTGCCAGCCACGCTTGGGGTCCTCGGCAGGTATCCCTGCCTCCTGCCACACAGCATGTCCTCTCCCTTCTCCTCTCACACCGACAGCAAAGCAGATTACGATGAAGAGCATGTCTGAATCGGGGCACATGCTTTGATCTACCACACTTACCAGTAGGATTGTGTATTCATTTGCAGCATTTCCCCCTGGCCCCTCACCACCACCAGCCATCTTTCATTTTCTGGTTCAGAGCATCACCATCATATCTTGTCTAGAATAGCAAAGTCCTCCTTGTTCCCCATGCAACCTCTTGAAAGGTCCACAGTGTAACCCTTGGAAGAACTGAGTGCAATTACTGCTCTGTCTTGTCACTTGTGTGACCCTAGGTAAGTCCTTCATGTACTTGTTCAGCCAGTAGACAGGAGGGAGGAATGCTGTGTTCTCAAGTCCCTCCAATTCAGGCTACTCCCCACCCTTCCTGGGGAGAGTCTCTTTTTCTCTTTCCACTTTTCACTTCTTTTTCTTCTCTCCAACCTCAGAGCTAGTTGTCATTGATAATCAAGCCATTTGTTCCCTTTGCTTCGTACCACCCACTTGTTGGAGAGCCTTGGGTTCTGGCTGCTCTTGCAAAGGAAGCAGCCAAGGAAAGAAAAGGAAAGGTTGGGTTCCTCCTGCAGCTGATTCCTGGTCTCTCCTGGCTCTTCCACTGCAATGGCTCCCAACTATCCAACGCCATCTCATGCCTGAGCTGCAGAAATCCATATTTTCTGGATTTTATTATCCTCTTATAAACATTGGCAAATTCAGTGAGATGTCCATACCCTTGTGTGGGGACATGGAAGTTGATGTTATTGATAATGAGTTCCTTTACAGAAACACTGCATAAATGCAGGGTGTTCCTACTGCATTTATGCTATAATGAGGTATTTATGCAAACAGCATCCACACAGCTAGTTGAGCTGCCTAGGGCAAAATAACATTCAACCTTCAAGTTTAATAACTGCATAAACTTAGAACCCACAGGAAGCTTTCTGCTCTAGTTTTGAAGTGCCTAATTAAGTACATTCAATGAGCTTTTTTTTAACCCCTTCCCTTCCAGCACATTTTTGGTTGGTGTCAGAGAACTGATGGCTGTCTTGACATTTCATTGTTAGGGAACATTCTGCAATTCTTTTTATTCTTAAGACAATGCCTGTGTTTCTTTGAAATAATCTGTGAGAATTCATGTAAGCATTGTTCTTGTTCTTCTCTATTTTTATTCTCAGTGTATTAAGCAGTTCTTCTCTGGGGATGTGCTTACAAGCTTAGGTGTATCTCACTTTGTCTAATAAACATGTTCCGGGAACATGATGTGTGAATCGAATTTGAACAAATTGAATCATATATTTAAATGCCTGAGGGGCACTCATTTCAGGAAATAAATCACATTCTGAATTTTAAGTAAATTTTCATTCTCTAATTTTTCTTTTCTGATAATCCATGTTCTCACCTAGTTTGCTTTATTTAGGGAATGCTTGTATCAAATTATTATATTCACTGAGGAATTTTTAAAAGGGAGCTGTTAGAACCTCCTTCTTAATGCCCATATGGTTATATCATTACTGACATAACTAATTAACTACATACACAGTTAAAACATAAACCAGTTGCAATGCTTTTAGGCAAGCCTAAGAAAGTTATAGGGAGGGTGAATGGAAATGGCTTACTAGATTTTAAAGATATGTAAGAATTTTTCTTATGCATTAATGGTCAGCTAACCAAGCTCTTCAAAGGATTATATCACAGGCCATTACCATTGAAAGGAATTTTAAAAAAATTTATTTTAACTTACAGGACAGTTGCAAACAAAACAAAACCCATGCACAGAACTCTAACATACACACCTTCAGATACCCAGATCCACCAATGTTAGCATTTTGCCATATTCGCCGTATCATTCCATCTATCTGTCTGTCTATCTATCTATCTACCTACCTACCTACTCTCTATGAGAGAAACTTCTTTTAAAGAGATTCTCTGATATCCAGGTGATATGGACTTTTTAGGATTATCATCCATTGAAGTAATGAATAAGTCAATTTAATCTCATACTGATAAATAAGAACCTTTAATTTCATAGAAACAATACTTAGTGAGTGCCTACTTGTTCTGGGTTCCAGAGACACGTGGATAAATGAGACTTAGTCTGAGATCTCGACGTACTGGGATGGTTTCTGTTATAAAGGGCTGCTGTGGGACCAAATGGAGGTGAGGAGTCACTTTATTTGCCCCACCAGGGAAGGTTTCCCAGTGGAAAAAATAGAAAAACACTTTATACTTTAGTTAATATTAAAATTGTCCAGAGGTAAAGGGTTATATGCTGTGTACATAAATGTTTCTTAGCTAACCAGAAAAGCATTCTAAGAGTCATGAATTCTCAACTGATTTTTACTGTACTTGAGGAATACATGATGAATGGAGGGAATTAGTCTATGATTTTTTTTTTTTTACATGGGCAGGTGCCAGGAATCGAACCTGGGTCCTTGGGCACAGCAGGCAAGCGTTCTTACCTGCTGAGCCACCGTGGGCTGCCCCAGTCTATGATTCTTAACTTACAGGATAATTTCAGTGAAAGATTACAGGTGGTGGAGAAAGCAATGCAGACAGAATTGGAGGAATAAACTGATTTTACTTGAGTTGAAAACAAAAAGAAAGCAAAATAAGTGTGCTTTTTTATTTTTACTTCAATTTACAAATACTCTGTATCCACCAAGCAATTCCCCCTCCTGCCTTCCCCATTCTCCAGGTAACCTCTATATACTTCCTGACTCCATGAATCACTATTTCTAGATATTTTATAGTAGTGGACTCATACAGTATTTGTCCTTAGATGTCTTGCTTATTTAACTTAGCATGATATTTTCAGGATTCTTTCCCATTGTAACAGGCATCAGAACTTTGTTCCTTTATATGGTTGAATACTATTCCATTGTGCGTTTGTATCACGTTTTGTTTACCCATTCATCTGTCGATAGACATTTGTGTTATTTCCACCTTTTAGCTATTGTGGATAATGCTACTATGAATATTGGTGTCTGAGTATCTCCTAGAGACCTTGTTTTCAATTTCTTTGGGTATATACCTAGGATTGGAATTTCTGGGTCATATGGTAATTCTCTATTGAGGGACTGCCGAACTGTTAACCACCACAGCTGCTTCATTTTACATTCCCACCAACAATGCACAAGGCTTTTAATTTCTCCACATCCTCATCCACACTTGTTATTTTCCTCTCTTTTTTTTTTAATAATAAACATCCTTGTGTTGTGAAGTAATAGCTCCTTGTGGTTTTGATTTGCATTTCCCTAATGGCTAATGATGTTTGACATTTCTTCATGTGGTTATTGGCCATTTGTATATAGTGTTTTGGAAAATGTTCAAGTCTCTTGCCCATTTTTAAATTGGATCATTTGCTTTGTTGTTGTTGAGTTGTAGAAGTGCTTTAAATATTCTTATCAGATATATGATCTGAAGATCTTGTCTCCCATTCTATTGATTGTCTTTTACTTTCCTGATAATTTCCTTTGATGCACAAAAGTTTATAATTTTGATGAAGCTGTATATCCCTTTGGTATCCTACCTAAAAATCCATTACCAAATCCCAGGTCATGAAGATTTGCTCCTCTGGTACCTTCTAAGAGTTCTATAATTTTTTTAAGAGTTCTATAATTCTAACTCTTATATTTAGGGCTTTGAACTGTTTGAGTTCATTATTGGATATGATGTGAGGTAGAGATTCAACTCCCTTCTTTTCTACTTAGAAATCCAGTTTTTCCAGAACCACTGCCAAAGAGACTAATTGTTACCCAGTGCATGGACTTGGCACTATCTAGGGCACAATGATATAAAGAAGTCACTGTGTATATGCATGTAACTGACTCACATACAACCATGGCCAAATAGTACAGATCTTGCCACGCTCCGTCCCTTCCACCTGCCAATCCTCTCTTGGGTCCGCACTCTAGAGTGATCATGAAATTGGAAATCAAATCAGGTGTCCCTCAGCCAGTTTCAGCTCCTGATTTGCCTCTGGGGTTTAAAATTGACATCACAACCCCTAAACCTATCCAAACCCTAAAAGTGAACCAACAACTTCAGCTGCTGCATAGCCAAAGACACAGCGACCTCTTCCAGTGCTGGAAGAAAAGCTGCCTATGCGTCCATGCATGCTTGGCCCTAAGGGCTGACTACCCACCTTAGCCCTCAGTGACCTTCCCCTTCCAGCCTGAGATTCAACCACACTTCCGTACGGCGGGGGAACTTCATGATGGAGCCTGAGGTGTCTGGCTGGAAGTTTGTATTTTATGTTTTTGGGATGACAAGCCATCAGAGAATCCAAATGAAACAATATGGAGAGCACTTTTGGTTGTAACCTCTAGGACATGTTAAACCAGAGTCTAGGAACAGAAGCCCTGGTATGAAGGAAGTAAGGGTCTTTTGAAAGAAACAACAGGTGAAGATAGATCTTTGTTCCTAACGTTATTTCTATAATTTACATCAGAGGCTCGTGAGCCTGAACTAGCTAGAGTTTGTTCCGAGGCAAAGGAGAGAAGAAAGACCCTGAGACATGGCTCTTGAAAAAATCGACCAGACTTAACAGTGAATTAAATATGGGGAGCACAAAGGAAACGATGATTCAAAAACAGCTGCAAAATGTGACAACATGGATGAACCTGGAGGACATTGTGTTAAGTGAAACAAGCAAGACACAGGAGGAAAAGTATGGTTTGGTCCCACTAATATGAACTAAATATGAATAGCAAACTCATGCACTCAGTATCCAGAATATAGGTTGCCAGAAGATATAATGAGGATAGAGAATGGGGATCCGGTGCTTAATTTGTGCAGACTTTTTAAATAAGGTTGATTGTAAATGTTTGGAAGTGGATGGAGGTGAGGGTAACACATTATCCTGTGCATAAATAACAGTGCTGGATTGCGAGTTTGATGGTGGTTGAAAGGGGAACTCTAGGGTCATATATATCACTACAGGAAAGCTAGAGGATGAAACAAGCGACTTTCTACCATAGCGACCCTGTTGTAGATGATGCATATGTTTAATAGTACAAACAGATTCTACCATGAATCAGAACAAATGTATGTCACAGCTACAAGATATTGATAATAGGGTGGCATATGGGGAAATGCACCTAATGCACACTATGGCCTATATTAACCAGTAATTCCTTAATGTTCATCCATCAGTAGTAACAAAGGTACCATGCCAAGGCTAAGTGTCAGTAAAAGGGGGTTTAAGGGGCTCAGGGTTTTTCTTTTTGGAGCTATGAAAATGTTCCAAAATTTATTGTGGTAATGTAAGCACAGCTCCTTGATAATACTGAGAGCCATTGATTGTATACTTTGGATGGACATTATGGCATGCGAATAAAATTATGTTAAAAAATCTGACCGCAAAAAAAGCTTACATGTTAGGATAGAGCTATCATTTCTGAAGGCAGAGAACACAGAAAAAGTAAGATGGCAGTTGGGGGCTGGATGTTAAGTCTTGGACGTTCATTGGCAGAAGGAATAGTTGAAGGTTCAGAATGGATGAGGATTGTAAGGCCAGAGCAGGTCATGTGAGAAAGCGGTACAATCGGAATTTGGGGGAATGCCAGCATGAAGATAACTATGAAAAGAAACATGACTTCAGAAAGCATTCGTCCAGTGTTTTCTACAATTATTCTTGAGGGGGGGCCAGCCAAACCATCCAGGAAGCTAGCATCACCATAGACCCCCAACTCACACATGTGAATAGCACCCCCTTTGAACGTGGAGCCCCTACCAGTACCAAGGACAAGCAAATGAAGTTGTGGAGTGTCACCAGTGGCTTCAGCGTCCTCCACAGATCCAGGGGCCACTCAGCTGCTGGTGCTACAAAGTTCCCAGTGGAAGAGGGAGGCAAGGTCACTACAGGAACTGATAAATTAGACCACCTGACTTTCAAAATATTCAGCCAAGCCGAGGAAAGCAAGATCATGGTCATAACACGGTGGTGACGTCCAAGCTTGCTTGTTTAATTCTTTTAACCGATGGGTACAGAATCACCAGCATTTAGAATCTTAAAGTTAGTTTGTGATTTAAGAAACCTAAGCCCTTAAGCATCACAAAGGCTATGATAAACGCCCAGTCTTAAATGGAACATAGAAGACCTAAGGTCTGCTATTAGCTCTGTCAGGAATTCATTACGTGGCATTATGTAAAGTCTCTGTGTGTTAGAGACAACAGTCGTGAGGGCAGTAATTGTTTTCTCTGAAGCACCGACTGCTATGGTATTTATGCACCATATGATTGAGGGAAAAATAATACTTGCCACTTACCTCCCCATTAGAGATGAAGTCCAGAGACTGGTTTTAGATTCTTGGATGAAAGGGTGTATGAATAGAAGTTGTATCACATTGCCTCTGACTCTGTCCTCGTTTTGCATAACTGAGCTCTCCTAACGGACAGCAGCGGTGGCACAGCTTGTCCTTTGAGTAACCGATGTCAGGCTCCCTTGTGCAGGATCTTTGTAAGAGAAGGCACGTGAGAAGTGAGACTCGATTCTTCAAGGTTTCATAGAACCTTGCCAGTTTATTTTAATGACAACTATGTTTTTCTAAAAAGCAGGGATGAGGGGCGGGGAGGGGTTGGTGAAGCAACATTTCCACATGCCCAAATATATTTTAGTTATAGAACCTCATTTCTGAGTCTCTTAAAGGAAAATTTTCATTTGGGATATTTTTCGCATCTTAGGCTGAATTCCACCTTACCTATTTTACTTGCTAATTTCATAAGGAAGAACTGGTTTTTAAAATTCAAAGGGTGTCATATTTATTTTCTATACATCTTGTCACTTACTATTTATGTTTGTAAACAAATATGTTCCATTTTTTAGGAGACATATGGCTTCTAACTTGTTTGACTTAATAAGGTAACAGAAGTTTCATGCTAAATCTGCCTCTAAGGGTTGTATCCTCTTAATGACTTAATGCTTCAAGGACTGTTTCTTTCAAGGGCAGCGCCTCATTCTCTTTCCCTCTACTCTCTACCTCTCCCTCCTCAAGCTCGTGGGGGAGGGTCCTCTGCAAACAGACTCAGAAAAACTCTAGAAACAGAACTGGGGAAGGCTTAGGATGTGTTCAGTGACCAGCTCCTACTGTTTCCTTTACTTGGAAGATCATAAAGTTCAGCTTATTCTCTGGGTCACCCTCTGAGCTGGCTCAGCCTGAGTTATGAGAGCCTAGAAGGGAATGACTCGACTCGAGAGAAGGGCCATCCCCTTAGAGCTGTGGATGGAGCAGAACAAAAGCCATCAAGAGGCTCCCTAAATGGGAACAAGAAGATGCAACTTAAAGACAGGGCTGCAGGGCTCCCCTGTAGGCAGATGCCAGGGCCCTGGGCCCTGCTCTCGGAGAGCACTAGCATTCTCATCTGAGACACCACAGAGTGACAATGGAAGGCTCAGCTCTGGGACCAGAGTCCTGGGTTCGAATCCTGACTGTACTTCTTAGCAGCCACAAGATGTGTGAGCAAGTGGCTTAGTTTATCTGAACCTCCATTTTCTCAACTGTAAAAGGGGTATATGAATAGTACCTACCCAGAGGTTTGTTGTAAGGGTTGAGTTAACATCATTAGGCATTTAGAACAGCTCCTGGTACCTGGTAAGGGCTTCCTAAGCATTTGATAAATAAATGGAGTTTTCCTGGCAGTGCAAAAAAGTTTGAGGCGTTTGCCTGCTTGAACTGGACTGGCATTGCGTCTTTTGGAGAGAGACAGAAGAAACCCAAGAGGGATTATTCTGAGTAATTCAGCGCCACCTAGAAGTTGGCTTAGCTGAGCCCATTTAATTTGTTACATATTTTGTAGATTTTACAGATATGCCAATATTGACAGGTAGTTGTAATCTGTGCTCCTGTGCATGAGTCTTGTACAGAGACAAGTTGTTGAAGACAGTTAGGACAACACAAAGTTAAAAGTAGGAAAAGTGCTAAGGAAATGATCCCCCTCCCCTCAAAAGAGGTCTTTAATATAAATTGACTACCATTTTAATCATCATTTCAGCATATGTGTGTAATGCACACATATGTTTGCATTACAATTTCAAATTCTGAGATTGCATTTTGGGGTTCATAGTTGAAATTAAATGGCTGGCACCACTCATTTTATGTGTCTACATTCAAGTGACCAAAATGCTAGTCATTTCTGGGGTTGGTTCAGCCTCCGGCTTCCTTAAGGCACATTTTGAGGAATCTTACTTTCCCCATTCATGACATGAGGAAATAAAACCCTCCCTTTTTTATAGGAGAGCAGTAATATGAAATTGCTTCCAGAAAGGGTAGAGTTTTAAGGGAATAGGCTGTGTTGTACGTGGCCCTGGGGTGAATAACAAGTGAAATAAGATGAGATGGAAAGCTATAGTTGGGACTGACCTAATGTTCAACTATTTTTGGAAAAGAAGTTCTGCTGTGTTGTAACTTTGACGAGCCTTCCAGAAGCAACCAGCTGTATCATTCCACCAGTCTTGCTAACCTCCTGTGTACCGCTGGGCGTCTGCCCTTGTGAATAAACCAGGCATGTGAGGCAAGGTCATGTTCATCTGTTCTTAGCTACTTTTCCTTCAGCCTGATGCTGTGGACGAAATGCCCACTTTTGGTGTGGCTGCATTGCGCGGAGTCATTTTAGTTCTATTATAGAGCATGAGAGAACTCTGAGCAGACAGCTGCAACTCAAAGGAGGGGAACTCTGAAGTCATGGGACATATGCCAAGGACATAAATTGGCCAAGAGGATTGAGGCAGAGATACATTCACTTACTCAACATTTAAGCATCTCCTGTGTGCAAGGCTGAACTCAACCTCTGCTTTCTCCTTATTGACCAAAGTGGTTTTGCTTTTTTTTTACCCATTGTGCAATTCTGCCCCAAACTGCTTTTAGACAATAAAAATAGCTACTGGAGGATTTGAAAGTGCCCGACTTGATGGCATCCCTGGATGAATTCTGTAATGAAGGAGCTCAAGGAATGCCCATAATGTAGGGGCATAGACTGCAACCATGCCTTCCCGTGATTGACCTTGTTCCTTTGTCATGGAAACCACCAGATGCCTCGCTAAATTCTGCCTACACATTCCTTGGCCAAAGGCCAGGAAGCATCTGACTTGTTAGTACCAAAGCCAAAAATGCTTTTCACAAGTAAAATGGAAACTGTTCTAAGTTCAAGAGCTGTTATGTATAGTCTTTCATTTTCTTTGTCAAAGTCATAAAGTAAAAAACACTGCCCCTACAAATTCGAGAGTTGGCCACAGTTTCCCACATCTGACTCAGAAGACAATTTGGAATGACTGAGTACCTGAACTGTGATTTTTGGATCGCCCACCTGCCCTCAGCAAGCCTTAGTTTACTCATCATAAAGTAGAAATAATAGTCACTTTGTTGTGGAGATCAAATATGTTCGGTGCTTTGTAAACTATAAAGCACTGTACACAGATTTGTTTTCCTTTCTTTTCCATCCCTTAGACAGGACTCTGCCCTCTTACTATATAGCCTTATGTCTTAGTGTCAAGGATGGTTTCTTCTTTGCCCAGTTTGCAAATCCTCTTACATGCAGATTAGCATATATCCTATCCATTTGAAGGATGTCTGTCTATTTCGGGGCTTCTGTGATGCACAGAGGGACATGCCTGACTCCCGTCTGGCTTCACTTCATGGTTTCTGCAATCTCTGTTGGAATCTCGCCTTTGTCCTGGCCTTCAATGCACTGCCTGGTGTGTGAATCTCACCGCACTCGTCAGTCATGAAATGAACACATCAGGGACTCAGTCTCCTGAGTTCCTTTGCTTTAATAAAGCGGATGTAGGGCATCCGCTTTATTCTTCTTAGTGACCTCTTTCATTGCTAATCTTGTAAAGGTGGAAGGTTTCTTGTGAAAGAGTGGTCATTTGTACCTGACGGTGCCTTACGTACTTTTCAATGCCTTCTCTAGGCATTTAAACTGGTCTCTATTTTGACTGGGAAGAACAGAAAAGTTTCCATTGTAAGTGCATTTGGGACACTAAAGACAATATACTAAAAGACAAAAGTATAGACCCTTTTTAAAATTCTTCTTTTACTTAATCATGCATTTCCGACTTCTGACTTGTTTATATTTCTCCATCTGTATCTTACTTAAATACTGCATTTAAAAAAAAGCGTTAGGAAGTAGTTGTGGGTGATAAAAAGGGGAAAAGGATAGGCCAGCTTCAAAACAATTTGAGAAGGCCTTTGCTTATTTTTTCCACTGAGGAAAAATGGATAAAATAAAATATGACTTTAGAAAATGTACTCAGCTGTCTAAGATCCTGTCTACTGGATTGGAAATTGAAAGTTCTGGATGCTGGTGCCAACTGAGTGACTTTGAGCATATAAACATAAGTTAGACCTATAAACTGGTTAAAATGATTTAGGAAAAAACCCTGCTTTCTAAAAGAGATACCAAAACTGGAAATATATATAAACATTGAACTTGGCTTCCTCAAGAAAATTATACTAAAATAGAGTAAAATATTTCTAATTGCAGAACCTGATGTTAACTTCTTATGGAAATGGCCACAGATACTATCTTTATTAAATCTTTGAATTGACTGAATGGTTAAACAATAGTTTAACAAATAATAGGGTAACCAAATCCAAAATTACTTTGTTATATTTAGGAATCCCTTGGGGAAAAGTGTGAGAAGATTAGAGAAGGGCTCTGATTCTGTAAAGAAACATCCAGGCTTTTCCCAGAATTGGGATCTGGCCTAAGAACTGAAACAGACGCATAGGCTGGGAGGAAAGGACAAAGACATCTGAGACTCAGAGCTAGTGGGGCTTCTTGTATACTGGAGTTCTCAAAAAGCAGTAAAATTACTGGATGCACTTTGTACTGCCTGGTATAGACTGGATAATTAATAAAATGGCTGCCATTTCTGCCAATCCTAAAGAACCCCTAGAGTGAGATAAAAGATTCTACAAAGGCCCATGCACCAGGGTAACTTTCCAGAAACCTGCAACCTCCAGATGGGTCCCTGGACCAGATAAGTCCTGAAATACAGAGAGGCCAGCCCTTCCAGAACATCAACTAGTTCCATCCCTATCCCAGATTATCAACAGCCCCTCCCAAAATGAAAAAGGAAGAATGGGTATAGCCCAAATACCCCTAAAAAGTGGGAGAATGATCAAAGGTGATGGTGGAGTTATACAGAGAAGGTAGGGTTCAACAAATGAGTATGAATGCTGAATCATTATATTGATATTTCTTTTAGTCTCCAGTGTCTTGGAGCAGCTTGTAGGAAAAACCTAAAACTGTGGACTTGTAACCATACCAAACTCTGTAATCTGTTCCACAACTAATTTTTGCAATGTGCTTTGAAATTTATTGCTTTTTTGTATATATGTTATTTTTCACAAAAAAGAAAAAAAAAGGTGATTGTGATGATAAATGCACAGCTATATGATAATATTGTAAACCATTGATTGTATGCTTTGGATGATTACATGGTATGTCAATATATAATATATATCAATAAAAATAAATTAATAATTTTTTAAAAAGATGGTGGAAAGTTTTGAACAACTGTCATTCTGACCCTTAATAAAAACACTCTATGAGCATTTTGTTAACCTTTCAAAAGTTTCCTATCCTCCAAAATGTATATTCTCTTGAATTATATTCTCATGAAAAAATAGCAAATATTTGGAATAGATAAAGGAAGTGGAGGAAAAGTTTAAAGAGAGGAAAAGACTTGCCCTACTTTAGATAAAACGGTAAAGGAATTAAGAGATAAATCAGTAGAAAATAGTAGTGAATGTGGGAAAAAAAAACCCCAAGAATACAGTATATATGGGCATCTAAAATTTAATAAAGGAGATGTTTCAAATCAATGGAGAAAGACTGGATTATTCAATAAATGGAACTGAGTTCATTGGCACTCCATTTGGAAGAAAACTAAGTTAGGATGTTTACCTTCCAGCACACCCCAAATAATTTTCAGGTATTTTAAAGATTTAAATGTAAAAATTAAAACTATAAAAGCACTAGAAGAAAGTATAAGATAATTTGGACAAATCATGTCAGAGTGGGGTGTGGCCTTTCTAACTGCAACACAAAATCTTGGGAGCATCAAGGGAAAGACTGACAGATCTGACTACACAAAAGCTAAAAGCTCATGTGCAATCAAAAGCAACCCTCCACTGAATTACACAGCAAATGACAAACTGAGACAAAATAATTTCAAAACATAAAACAGGAAAGTTTTGATGCCCCAAACACAGAAAGCTCCTAAACAGCAATAAAAAAAAGACAAACAACCGAATGGGAACGCAATTCAGAGAAGAAATACAAATAATCAAAATGAATGATGAAATGAAAGATCTTATTTATAATTAAATAAAGTAATAAAAATCACAATGAGATCTTTCTCCCTTATCAAAATTGTCAAAATGAAAAAAGGTGATCTCCAGTTTTTATGAAATTCTGAGGTAATGGGCACTCTTGTGTACAGTTTGTGAGAAGGTGAATAGGCACCGTGTTTTGAAAGATAATTTACCACTAATGTATTAATATTAAGATATGCATTCCATTCAAACCCTAAATTCTACATCTAGGAAACGATACTACAAAAATAGCAATGCAGATGTTGCTGAAACGGTAAAAAACTGTAAATAGTCGAAGCATTCATCAATAAGCTATGCATTTTTATAAAGTGAGATACAGGTTCTGCCTTGGAAAGAAGGACAAGAGTTATTACAGGAAACTTGCTTACGAATACACAGAGAGGCAGGTTGCAGAACAAAATGAGAGCATGGTTCTATTTCTATCCAACAAACAATGCATGGGCGTATATCCTAGTAAAAGCAGTCAGGAAAAGCTCGGATGAACCATCACCTCCCAGTAAAAAGTAGCTGTCTCCTGGGGAGGCGAGATTGGTGGGGGAGAGACTTTTATTGTCTCAATCAAAATATGGCAAGTGATGCTCTTGCTTGCAGCAGCAGCAGGCCAACGCGCAGTGGTGTCGGATTTCACTCCTGTCGCTGTGTAAGGCTCCTTAACCCCTTGATGTGGCAGGAACCTGTTGCTGGGATGGTTGACCTTGAGCCGGGCACCCAACCCACCAGGCCGACCATCGGCAGAACACGTCTAAATACTAGAAATCCGTTCAGTCTGGATGACTCCTTCCATTTCTGTTCATTTTACAGAACTAATTTCTGTGACATTTTATTTTTACACACACAGCACCTGAGCTCGTCTTCAGTATTTACGAGGGCATTTACAAAAGGCACAGAGCAAACGTGGCTTAACGTGGTCACAATAATTCTCCCAGTCTCTCTGACATCTAGTGTTTCAAGCTTCACCTTTCTAATTCACATATCCAATTAAATTAAAATATAGCCTATAAAACGATGGCAAAGGAATCCGAAAGGGCACCGCAGAGGTGACAATAAAATAACTACATATAAACCATTCCTAGCACGAGCGAAAGTACTTGGGTTTTGTGAAAATCAGAACTCAGGTTAATTATCAACAGCAAAATGGCCCAGCCCAAGATAGGCAGGAAGAAAGGGAGGGAGCTGGCATCAGCGCCTGCAGGATCCCCGTGTGGGGTGCATTTCTCAGCCCCAAGCTGCCGGCTGGCATCACTGCTGGATAAGGAAGAGTGGGTGCCATGGCAGCTGTGCTGCATCTCACCGTCCCAGGCCCTGGAAACAGGGTACTGGCCCCACCATGGAGCCCCAGGGGCCCCTCCACCCACACCCCCAGCCCCACACATCTCGGGGGCCAGAAACTCATCATGAAGCGTCATTTCTTTTAGTACAATGCTGAGGAATTTTCAAAGGCTCAACCTCTAAGGTTGAGCATCACTTCTTTTGTGTTTAGAATATGAAAACAAATGCCAACAGGGGACTAAGCGAAATGGCGAATGTCACTTCTACCATTTAGCAAAGGCAGCAGATCGGCCCAAGCTTGGACCCACCTTGACTGAAGACATCCTGTTTCAGAGAAATATTTTTCAATTATGATGTTTGGTCAAATTAGGAACTGAAAGAACAGCTTGCTTCAGCCTGCTACTACTTGAGCCTTTTTATGCCACTTTAAAAAAATAATCTGCACTTTTAATTATTATTTTGGATCAATTAGTGTTTCTCTGGGGAGAATACTGGCTGTAGCTTCTTCCACCGCAGACCGTAAGCTCCGTGAAGGAGGCACTTTTCTGTTTGTTTACAGCTCATTCCAGTGCCATCTGGACATGCTGGGTCCATGCTAATATTTGTTGTTGTTCAGTGAAAAATTTTCAGATCACCTTGTAACTAGAGACACCCTCATTTCGTTTAATTTGGTTAGTTTTGTTTTCCATGGCTGTGGAGTTAGACCAGTGTAACACTTAAGAGCAAAAGGCATGGCAATGCATAGAAAAGTATATACACTCTTTGTTAGCATATACTGAAAAAGAAGTCATTATCTTTGGAGCCCACAGAAATAACTTATGGTGACATTCTTGTTCTTTTTGGTTCTATCATCTTACTTGAAATGCCAGTGCCCATACACAAAGCATGCTTGTGTTTCAAAGGGTGCGGAGTCAAGTCTGACTATTCCTTTCAAATTAGCATAATGCTTACGTGTTATGACTTTTGTTTTGCCAGATGTATGTTTTCCTGTGTCGCCGGTTTTTACGATTCATCTCATAATATGAAGTTTAAAATATGTGCCTATGTGTTTTCTCAATATTTTGTTCCTTGACTGTGATTTCTTATTTTTCAAAGAGCTTCGAAATGTCCAATTGCCAGAGGGTTTTTGAATTTTAAGTGTAATTGTTTTACAATAACAGAAATTGGCAGGATTATCTAAAGATGATGATTATATATGCTCAGAAAAGCCACTTAAAATCAGATGAAACTGGGAAATAAGAGCAAAAGCTTAATTCCCAGGATCTTAATCGAGACTTTCTTTGGAACAAGAAGCCGGGCTGCGAAACTCCCCTCAGTTGTAAATGGAGGATGAATTTAAACTTCATCCTAAAGAATTACAGTTTAGCTCTAGTCAGGAGCAGTTGTGCAGGAGAAACCTGATGACTTAAAGGCACTAAGTATATTAGGAAGAGAATAGAAATACCTCCAGCCAGCACAGCCTCTTTCTCAGATTCGGATCTAAACGGACAGAGTCCATCGCAGACATCTGTCACGTATAAAATGAATTTATAAAGCCCTTGTCATTTCTCTTGTCTGTGGGCTGAGCATTTTAAGAAATCAAACTACGTCCATAGAAGTTAGATAACTTAATTTACTACCGAAATGGAACATAAAGTGGTTAGTCTGGTGACGTGCTGCCTCCGCGACGTTAAAACCCTGGCAGGTTGTTTACATGAGTTGTGAGAATTTCGGATGACACACCATCACAATACTCAGTTTTAAGGTCCCAGACTGATGTCCAGCCCAAACCGTGTACATCTCTGCAGAGAACAACTCACCACAAACTAATGGAAAAATCTCCAACTAAATAATATTTTGGATAAATTTTTCTATCTCATGGAAAGATACTTTTGTGTCCATAGAACCATGTTTCTACAACTAATTACTCTATGCACGTTTTAAAGAATTTATGTATTTTTTAAAAACCCAGTGGTAAAATTTAATAGATATTATTTCATACCATCTGTTATTTGATTAGAAACTTAGATGGTTTATATTAAATGCTAAATAGAAGAGAACTATACATATTCTAAAAACAATTTAAAACATTGGGCATTGTGGCAGGGAAAATAAAATAGCTTCATGTAAATGACTGCTGTTAACAGCAAATCTTGTTAAAATGAAAACCCAGGTTGAGCATCACAGCACCTGGCCCCGGCGGGCAGGAAGTATAAAACCAGCGCATCCGAGAGCCCATCCATTGCTGGGGGTCCCAGGATGAGCTGCCTGGGAACCACAGAAGAAAAGGCAGTTCCCAGGCCCTGCTACTCCTTGAAGGAGAACTTGGGGCCGGGAAGGTGGGGAGAAGAACAGGGAATTGCACCTGAGCAAGTTCTCCAAGTGCCTATGATGCAGATTCAAACTTGATAACCACAACTTCGAGGCTGTGATGCTAATGAGGTGGGAACCAGCACCAGCCCCATTATGGGAAGTGGTTGTTTTTACCTGTCCAGGTGTATTAGACATGCCAGGAGATGGATGCACAGGTGCCACAGGGCAAACAGATGAGCAGGGGAGTGAGTGAGGCTGCGGCACCGCCCCCAGGGCACATCCACCAACCCCGGTGAACATCCACCACCCCCTGTGCACATCCACCGCCCCCTGTGCATGTCC
>PVIY010034605.1:9045-27077 GCA_004026745.1 Myrmecophaga tridactyla
AAAAAAAAAAAAAAAAAAAAAAAGATCTTAAGGTAGGAGGTGGTTTCTTAGACCTTACACCCAAATTACAAGCTATGAAAGAAAAATGGGATAAACAGGACCTCCTCAAAACTGATACTTTTGTGCTTCAAAGGAATTTGTCAAGAAGGTAAAAAGTAGCCTACTCACTGTAAGAAAATATTTGGAAACCACAAATCCAACAAGGGTTTAATATTCAGAATATACAAAGAAATCCTACAACTGGGGCAAAAGACATGAATAGATATTTTTCCAAAGAGCAAATACAAATGATTAAAAAAAGCACAAGAAATGGTGCTCAACTTCACTAGCTATTAGGGAAATGCAAATCAAAACCACAATGAGATATCATCTCACACCTACTAGAATAGCTGCCATTAAACCAACAGGAAACAACAAGTGTTGGAGAGGATGTGGAGAAATAGGAACACTTATTCACTGCTGGTAGGAATGTAAAATGAAACAGCTGTTGTGGAGGACGGTTTGGCAGTTCCTCAGAAAGCTAAGTATAGAATTGCCTTAATACCCAGCAATCCTGCTACTCAGTCTATATGCAGAAGATGTGAAAGCAGGAACACAAACAAACATTTGCACACCAAGGTTCACAGCAGCATTATTCATAATCGCCAAAAGATAGAAGCAACCCAAGTATCCATCAACAGATGAATGTATAAGCAAAATGTAGCATGTACATATGATGGAACATTATTCAGCAGTAAGAAGGAATGAAGTCCCAAAGCATGCAACATAAATGAGCCTTGAGGACATTATGTTAAGTGAAATAAGTCAGATATAAAAGGACAAATACTGTACGATCTCACCAACATGAACTAATTATAATATGTAAACTCACAAAATCTAGAATATAGGTTATAAGGATATAGAATGAGGCTAGAGCAGTTGCTTAATATGTGCAGAATTTTTAACTAGGTTGAACTAAAACATTTGGAAATGAATAGAGGTGACAGTAGCATGGTATTATGAGTATAATTAACAGTGGTGAATTGTGGTTGAATGTGGTGAAAAGGGGATGTTTAGAGTCATGAATGTCATCAAAAGGAAAGCTGGAGGTTAAAACATGGGAATGTATAACACAGTGAATCTTGTGGTGGAGAATGACTGTGATTAACTGTACAAATATAAAAAAGTTCTTTCATGAACTAGAACAAATGTACAACATTACAGGGAGTTAATAGAGGGGTATATGAGAAAAAATGTACCTAATGCAAAGTATAGACTATAGTTAATAGAAATATCTTAATAATCTTTCATGAACAGTAACAAAAGTACCACACCAATAGTAGGTGTCAATAATGGGGAGCATAAGGAATATGGGATGTTTTAGATTTTCCTTATTTTTATTTCTTTTTCTGGAGTAATAAATGTTATAAACAGATCATGCTGATGAATGCACAATTATGTGATGATACTGGGAGCCAATGATTATATTCTTCAGATAGACTGGATGGTGTATGACTATATCTCCATAAAAAAATGGTAAGTACGAACTGAATAAAACTTCCCTAAAGTAAAAAAAAAATCTTTTAATTTTAAAGTTAACCTTTATTGTTACTTAATAAAAGTATTATATTTCTTTATGGATTTTGATATTAGTGGCATCAGATTTTTCAAATTTGTAATTTTTCTGATTTTCCTCATGCTAAATAAATATAACTATTGTAAAAAAAACTGAAATCTTACCACTGAACGATTTATAAGAGGGCTTTTCACAAAATTTACCTCATTTAATTCACAATTTGCAGCCCATCTACTATCAATAAAGATTTGAAATATCAATGTTTTTAAAAACCAATCTTTAAAAGAGGAAAAATAGGGGAGTACAAGGGTAGTTCAATGGTAGAATTCTCGCCTGCCATGCAGGAGACCTGGGTTTGATTCCAGGTCCATGCACTTCTCCAAAAACAAACAAACAAGCAAAACAAACAACAAATAAAATACCACAAACAAAAATTCAACAAATGGTGCTACAATAACGGGATACTCACATGGAAAAAGAGAGAAATATGATCCCCACCATACAGCACACCAAAAAAAAAAAAAAAAGAAATAGAAATCAAAACAAAAAAAATAGCAAAGTACAGAAGAAATTATATCTGCTTCTTCTAATTCTCAGTAAGTAAGAAATCAAGTCTGACTAGTAACACAGCATTAATAGTTTTGAAAATCATTTTTTTTAAACATGGTTAGAAACAGACCTAAACATGCCTACAGGGACTAAACATTCTCACTCTTAAAAGAAAAACCAAAAACTATTATCCCTCAGCAAGGAGAAAAAGCCTCCCCAACTGTAAGAAAGTAATTTAGTAATTCAGTGAAGAAAAAAAAAAAAGCAGTTACATATGATGCAATAATTATTAAACTAATTAAGAATCATTTGTACATGAAATATTTAGAATTACAAAACATCATAATTTGTTCATGTTTGAGTATTCACTTCTATAAAAAATAAAGGCATACTCTCTCTCTCAGCCAACACAACAAGCAAATTCACTGCCCTCCCCCTCTCTACGTGGGACATGACTCCCAGGGGTGTAAACCTTACTGGCAATATGGGACAGAAATTGTAGAATGAACTGGGACTCAGCATCAAAGGATTGTGAAAAACTTCTAGACCAAAACGGGGAAGAGAGAAATGAGACAAAATAAAGTGTCAATGGCTGAGAGATTTCAAACAGAGTCAAGAGGTTATCCTGGAGGTTATTTTTATGCATTATATAGATAACACCTTTTTAGTTAAGATATATTGGAGAGGATGGAGGGAAGTGCCTGAAACTGTAAAACTGTGTTCCAGTAGCCATGTTTCTTGAAGATGATTGTATAATGATACAGCTTTTGCAATGTGACTGTGTGATTGTGAAAACCTTGTGTCTCATGCTCCTTTTATCTATGGTATGGACAGATGGGTAAAACATAGGGATTAAAAATAAATAAATAATAGGGAGAACAAATGTTAAAATAAATTTAGCAGATTGAAATGCTAGTGATCAATGAAAGGGAGTGATAAGGGTATATAAAAAATAGGGGAAACAAAGGCTAAAATATATGGCGTAGATGGAAATACTAGCAATCAATGAGAGGGAGAGGTAAGGGATATGGTATGAATGAGTTTTTTTTCTTTTTTCTTTTTATTTCTTTTTCTGAATTGATACAAACATTCTAAGAAATGATCATGGTGATGAATATACAACTATGTGATGATATTGTGAGTTACTGATTATATACTAAGAATAGAATGATCACATGGTAAGAATGTTCGCTTTTGTATGATGTTATGTTTAAAAAAAAATTTTTAATTAAAAAAAAATTAAGGCATAAAATTAGGTCATCAATCAGTATTTACAAAGCAACTTCAGTGATAAGTACCCCGTACTCTTCATTATTTATCACATTTAAATTGCTCTTATACTGAAGATCTCTAAAAACTTTAAAAGCTCCATTTAAAACAAGATGAAAGATAAAAATCTACACCTATATTAAAATTTAAAAAAAGAGTTTATTTTTAAAAGAATTCTCTTATTGGGGAAATCTGATACGGTAAAACAAATCTGAAAGCACATCTCAAATGAAATGTCTGTTGTAAGCATTAAAAAAGTAGACCAAAAAATAAGCAACAGAATCCAATACAGTGAGAACTGCTAGGGCCTTTAGAAGATTCTGCCCTGCCCTACTAGATATCAGAATGATCAAAAATTCTTCCAGGAGAAGCCTGGTGATCTAAGTAGAGTGTATCTGGAAGGATGGATATTCAGGAGTATGAGTGCCCCAAATCTTTCAATTATTCTTAAACAAACTTGAACTTAATTTCATCTTGTGGGGGTTAAACCAGCCCAAGAAAAGATCTTAACATTAAGAGGTTGTTATGAATAAACTTGGCCTAGGGTGTTCTGAATAAATCCCCTGGGTGTGTCCATTCATTGCCAGAGTATAATTATAGGATATTCTAAATTAACCAGAAAAAAACAACTGAACTAATTTCTTTACCATAAAGATAAATATATATGATATATAAGACATGATGTCTTAACCGGCACAAAACCAAATTTTGTAGTTTCCATGTTATATTACAGGCAAAAAGTTTGAGGTATACATAATATAGTACCATTATGTGATGAATTGCTCTATGGTCTTTTTTTCATATATAAGATTCATCCCACCTAGGACATTATCTAAGATTCTGCAAAGGTTCCACACACTAGGGTAACTTTCCAAAACCTACAACCTCCAGATAGGTCCCTGAACCAGAAATGCAGATGGCCTAGACTCTCTAGAACATCAGCTAGTTCCATCCCCCATCCCATATTATCAACAGCCCCTTCCAATATGAAAAAGTTAGAATGGGCATAGCCCAATACCCTTAAAGAGTGGGGAAAAGATCAAAGGTGATGGTAGAGTTATACAGAGAAAGTCGGGTTTAACAAATAAGTATGAGTGCTGAATCACTGTATTTATTTTAGTCTCCAGTACCTTAGAGAAGCTAGAAGGAAAAACCTAACATTGTGGAACTGTAACCCATACCAAACTCTGAATGAAATCTGTTTGATAACGAATTGCTGTGATGTACTTTGAAATGTATTGCTTTTTTGTACGTTATTTTTCACAAAAAAGAAAAAAAAAAGAGGAGTATAACAGAAAATAAGATTTAACAAATGACTATCACTCCTGAATGATTATATTGATATTTCTGTTGGTCTCCAATATCGTGGAGCAGCTAGAAGAAAAAACGAAAAATTGTGAAACTATAACCCCACACCAGACTTTAAAACCTGTTCTATATAACTACTTGTTTAAAATATACTTGGAAATTTATTGCTTTTTTGTATATATGTTATATTTCACAAATTTAAAAAAAACACTAATAAAAAATTTTAAAAAAAGACTCAGCCCCACATAATTCATATCCGCAAATAAATGTCAGGAATGTTGAACAAAAGTATAATATTACAATGTTTTTCCCTGAATGAAAAAGAAGTACAAGTCTTAAGCCTAAAAAAGTGAATTATTTTATTTAAACTCTTTTTGCAAAAACAATAAAATAATAAGAGCAAATATTTACTATATGCCAGGTTCTGCTTTAAGAACTTTATCTGCATTAACTCACTTAATCCTCATGACAACCCTCTGAGGTAGACATTATTACTATCCCATTCCACATCTATGGAAACTGAGGGACAAAGAGGCTAAGTAACTTGCCAAGGTCAAATGAGTAACTGACAGTCTTGAGCAGTTACTCTCCTAATCTGACTGATATAATAATCATTTATGTGGCATCTCATAAAGAATCCAAAATAACATTTGGGGTCAGCACATTAACATATTAATATTTACCTCTTCAAAAATAGCCCTGGAAAAATCTCCACAGCGTAATGTGCCATCATAGCTCAATGACAGTATATTGGCTGGATTGGCAGGTGAGAAGTAAAGACAGCTAACAGGTTCACTATGGGGATGAAAAACATAAATCCCATCTTCTTTAGGATGCTGGGTCTGGAAGAGAGTTGGGGAGGGAGGATAAAACAAGTGAATATTAATAATATTTGCTTTTTTTCATTATGTCATTATACCATTTACACCTAGATTATATTCTGTCTCTTTTCAGTCTATTATTTACCCACCTTCTCATCCAGAAAGTCAGACCTAAAAACTTTTAACTGTCATTGAATAACTTTTTTCTAATTTTCAATCCAACAATATTAAGTCATACTTATTTTAACAGTTTCCAGCTTTCTGCAACTAGAACATTTATTTCTTTATAACAAAGAAAAAATTACTAATTATAAACTCAGTTCATGAAATCTTCAGGAAATGAGAAATCTACTCTTTATTTCACACATGGTATAATTCCTTACTAACAAAAGCAGTATCGTCAATACTCTTACCACCCTGTTTCCTAAGTATGCGTCTATAAAAAAATGAGCATATCATTCTCAGCATAATTTTCATAAGGTATCTGGACCTGGCACAAAATCATAATTTAAAAAATAATTTATCCTCTAAATATGCTATGAAAATGCATGTTTTTGAATTTTCACATTAATATCACTAGTTCTAAGGATTATTCTTTCTACAACAGACTAACAACTCCTAAGAAGTCATTTTTCAGACTTGGCTAAGTTACAGTCCTAAGTCATATGTCGTATTATGAAATAAGGCAATTATTACTTCCACATCTGGCTTTAGTCTGCTCTGAAATATTCAGGCATTTTTGTTTTCTTTTTTATTTTAAATTTTAAAATATCAAGAAATATTTTTTAAAAAGGAAAGAATGAAAAGAGAAAAGAGAAGAAAATAAAACAAAAGAAAATAATTTGTCAGTAACAAACGGTGAGGATGTGAAGAAACTGGAATCCACATACATTCCTGGTGGGAATATAAAAATGGTACAGCCACTTTGAAAAGTAGTTTCCCAAATATTAAATAAACATAGTTATCATATGATCTATCAATTCCACTCCTAAAGAAATGAAAACACATGTCCACACAAAAACATATCCACGCAAAAACATTTATATGAATGTTCATAGCAGCATTTTTCTTTAGCTAAAAGTGAAAAGAACCATGAAATAATGAATGGATTAATAAAATGTGGCATAGCCAAACAATGGAGCAATAAAAAAAAAATAAAGTACTGATTACATGCTACAATATGGATGAGCTAGAAAATAATATGCTTAGTGTAAAAAAACACTGACACAAAATACCACATATTATTTCATTTATATGAAATATCTAGAAACAGTGCAAAAGTTTGTCTGGGCCTCAGGGTAGAAATGGGGATTAAATGTAAGTGGGGCATGAAGCATCTTATAAGGATGATGAAAATGTTCTAAAATTGGATTATGGCAATGATTACATAACTCAGTAAACTTACTAAAAATAATTGAACTGTACACTTAAAATGGGTGAATTTTATGATATATAAATTATACTTCAATAAGTTTGATTTTTTTTAACTAGGGGAGAGTTGGGAGGTGAGCACAGGACAGGTAAGATGATACTGGCCTTAGACTTCCTGAATTGGTTAATGTGTCAGCCAAGCATCCTGGAAAATCAAGAAGGTTGATAGAGATGTTAGACCCAGTAATGTAGATTCTGGAGTGACCAGAACTATACTATGACCAAAAAGGTGACAAAAAAAAGAGACTCTTCCACATTTCTTCAAATCTACAAGGATTTGAAAAAATTCTTCTTTAAAAGGATTACACACCATGATTCAAGTGGGATTTATCTAAGGAATGTAAGGGTAGTTCAACAAAAGAAAATTAATAATAAATTACACAATAAAGGTTAAAAATCACATGATCATCTCAATTGATGCAAAAAAGGCATTTGACAAATCTGTACAAATCAACCTACCCTGAAATGATCTTCACTTGACCATTCTAATTCTCTATTTTTTTTCTTTTCAAAATTATTCAACAAGTGTTCTTTATACACTGACTGCATTTCTTTGACCAACCCATACTTTTTTTAACCTATAGTCTGCCTTTCTTCCTTACCTCATCTCTGAAACTTTTCTCTCAATTCACTAATGGTACCCCATTTTCAAATCCACTATCCTTTACTCTGTTCCCATTCTTTGTAACTTCTTCTGCAAGAGGCCCTGTCAACCTCCCATTCTTGAAACTCATCTTTGGCTTCAAAAGACATATTCTGGGTGGGCCACGGCCGCTCAACAGGTAGGAATGCTTGCCTGTGATGCCAGAGGACCCGGTGCCTGCCCATGTAAAAAAAAAAGACGTATTCTGATCCTCTTCCCACTTCTCGGCTTCCATTTTCTTTGCTAAATACTTTCACTTCCTACCCAATTCACTTATCAATGTAAGTGATAAGAGAGAGCCTATGCTGCCCAAAGTTTGGTCTTTATCTCTCTTCTTCTCATTTGTAAAATCTGTTTATTTAACCCCAACCAGATTCAAGTCACCATTTTTTTTCATGTCCACTAATTGTCCTTATAGCACCTTTCATGCTTGTGTTCCACTTTCCCAATTAGGAAATAAATTTACAAAGCATTAATTTGCCTTTTCTCAATTTTGTAACCACTAAGACCACTTGATGCAAAACAATAAACACAATGAATGAAACTCGGTATCTGTTTTTGACTCATCAAAAGATAACCAGTGGGCGGCTGCCATGGTTCAGCAGGCAGAGCTCCGACCTGCCGTGCTGGAGGTCTGGAGTTCGATCCCTGGTGCCTCCTGCCCATATGCAAATTAAAAAAAAAAAAAAAAAGATAACCGGTGATACAACCTCCAGATGGTTCCCTGGACCAAATAAGTCCTGAAATGCTGAGGGAACAGCCTCTGCAGAACATCATCTAATTCCATCCCCCTATCTCATATTATTGACAGTCCTTTCCAACATGAAAAAGTTAGAATGGACATAGCCCAAATACCCATAAAGATTGATAGAAAGATCGAAGGAGATATAACAGAGAATACAGGATTTAACAGATGAGTATGACTGCTGAATCATACTGATATTTCTTTTAGCCTCCAGTGTCTTGAAGCAGCCAGAAGGAAAAACCTAAAATCGTGGAACTGTAACCCATACCAAACTCTGAAATCTGTTCTACAACTAATTGTTGTGCTGTGCTTTGAAATTTATTACTTTTTTGTATTTATGTTACTTTCCACAATTAAAAAAATTGATGACCGTGATCATCCTAAGCAGGTACCTGGGAAGATATTTTAAACATAATTAGAAAACTGAGAACTGTGTGAAACCTTTCCACATATATAATTAAAGTTGTAATAAAATTTTTGGCAGTTAATTTATGCCCAGATAGCTAATGATACTCAGGTTAAAAGTGTTAAAGTTTTATAAAGTAAATTTAAATTCCTCCAGATCTCTAAAATTTAGAATCTTCATAAAGCACAAAATTACAAATTTCAAGCAACATTTATTAACACATTTATTAACACTCCCATACTCTTTGCTTCAGTTAAACATTTATATCGTCAAAAAATTAATAACTTACCAAATCCCAAAGTCCAACTTGCCCAGATTTAGCCCCAACTGCCACCAAAGTTCTAGTTTCTGATGGGTGAAGTGCCATGGAGGATACTGGGCCTTGGGTAATTTTATTAACTGTATCTTCAGTAATGGCCATGTCACTTAAGTTGCCTTTGTAGCTGAGAAAATTAAAGAGATAAATTTTTAAAATAAAACCAATCCAAACAGTCAAAATACGTGAAAGACAATTCAAAAAAAAAAAATGACAACTAGACAACTAGTAGATAAATGTGAAAAAGATTTCTGGAAAGATGGCAGAATGGAAAGACTGTGTTTACCCCTGATCCAAGGCAACAATCAGAAAAGTTAATGAAAAATGATCAAAACAGCAGTTCCAGGGTATGAGAAGGTCCTCTATACCATATGGGGAGGTCCTGGATGAAAAAGCTGAGGAATTAGGGTACAGAGAACGGGTGAGTAGGCTCAGCTGGTACTCTACCAGGGACAAGAGGCCATGCCCAGGAAAGTACCTGGCTCTGCAGCTAACTTGGATATCAGCCCCTCAGCTCTGCAGCCTGAAGCTACCCTTGGGGAACCAGAATCAGGTAAATTTGTTTTCCCTGTTCATAGAGACCATCCAACTAATGCACAGAGCCTACAGCTCCCCTGTCCAGAAAGAGGCCTGGAGCCCTCAGGAGTACATGGACAGGGGTGGGTGGGAGGGGAGGAAGCAAGCCACGCCATACCCGGTGCCCTGGTACCTCCGCACCATGGCTTTCAGCGGACAAGGACCAGAAGACCTGGCTGGAATTACACAGTGTCTCCATCCACCTCACCCGGCTGCCGCCATGAGGTGCATCTTCAAGAAATGGAAAGTGCAGTCTAGTAAACTGCCTATCTGTCTAGCTTCAAACAGATCCTCAAACAGAGTTTCATCACCTGCATGAGGCCTTGGCTTGGCAGGGCCTTACCAATGAACCACATGTAAAAGGAGATCTTCAATGCAAACCAAAGCAAATACAAAACCTTAGTCGACTGAGGGATATCAACTTTCAAAACAACCCTATCGAGATAATCAAATGCCTCAAAGCCATCAGAAAATCACAAAGCATAAGAAGATGCAGGCAGACATAATGCAGTCAAATGACCAAATTAAAACACCAGAGGAGATACAGACTTTGGAGCAACTAAGCAAAGATGTTCATACAAATTCCCAAATAAATTCAATGGGCTGGCTAATGACAAAAGATATCAAGAAGACACCAGAAGAGCATAAACAAGAATTTGAAAGAATAAGTAGAAAAACAGCAGATATCACAGAGATGAAAGATATCAAATTAAAAATATACTAGGGACACACAACAGCAGATCTGAAGAGGGAGAAGAAAGAATAAGCAAACTAGAGGACAGGACAATGGAATCTGAATGCACAAAAGAACAAACAGCAAAAAAAAAAAAAAAAGATGGAAAATTTGGAATTGGATCTCAGGGAAACGATGGACAACATGAAGTTCACAAATACAAGAATTATCGGTGTCACAGAAGGAGAAGACTAAAAGGTCCAGGAAGATTAGTTGAGAAGATAATGGGGGAAAAAAGCCCAACCCTTATAAAAGACAGAAAAATGCAAATCAAAGAATTCCAACAAATCCCAAACAGAATAAACCTAAACAGGCTTATTTCAAGGCACATACTAATTAGTCTGTCAAATGCTAAAGAGAAGCAGAAAGTCCTGAAAGTGGCAAGAGAAAAGCAACTCATCACATACAAGGGCAACCACAAAAGACAGAGTTCTGAGTACTCAACAGGCACCATGGAGGCAAGAAGACAGTGGTATATTTAAGATCCTAAAAGAGAAAGACTTCCAACCAAGAATTCTTTATCCAGCCAAGTTGTCCTTCAAAAGTGAGGGAGAGATGGTAATTTTCACAGACAGACAAAGGCTGTGAGAATTTGTCTAAAAGAGAATTTGGCCTTCAAGAAGTAGTAAAAGGAGTTCTCTCAGCTGAAAAAAAAAAGAAAGGAGAGGGAAGTCTAGAGGAGAGCACAGAACTGAAGAGTACCAATAAAGGTAACATAAAGAATTAAAAGAGAAAGGAGAAAAGAATATATAGATCTGACAAGTAAAAACCAAAGGATAAGACTGTAAAGTGAAGAAATGCCTTTACAGTGGTAACTTTGAATGTTAACAGACTGAACTCATCAATGAAGAGATACAGATTAGCAGATTGGATTAAAAACATAATTTATCTATGTGCTGCTTACAAGAGACTCATCTTAAAACCACGGATACAAGTTGATTGAAAGTGAAAGGATAGAAAAAGATGCTCCATGCAAGCTGTAACCAAAAGAAAGCAGGAGTAGCTATACTAATATTAGACAAAATAGACATTAAATGTAAAGATATCATAAGAGACAAGGAAGGACACTACATAATAACAAAAGGGACAATTAACCAAGAAAAAATAACAATCATAAGTATTTATGTTCCCAATCAGGGAGCTCCAAAGTACATGAGGCAAACACTGGCAAAACTGAAGGGAGCAGGAGGCATTTCAACAATAACAGTGGGAGACTTCAATGCACCACTCTCCTCTTTAGGTAGAACAACCAGACAGAGGACCCACATGGTCTCCAACAAATGAAAAAGGTGTCAGTAACAAGCAGAAAGAAATTCAATTAGGATAAGAGAAGCTCAGTGCCCTTGGGGTGGAAGAAGCCAGAAAAGGCCTTTTTAGATAAGAAGGAGGAAGGGAAGCAGAGTACCCTCCTCTCTTGAAAGATACCTCCCAGAGATTGCACATATGACTTCTTCTTATATCCTGTTGGTCAGAATTCAGTCACATGACCAGACCTACTAGCAAGAGAGGCTAGGAAATGTGGTATTTATTGTGAGTTATGATATGACCAATTAACCAGCCATCCTCTCACTTTGAAAGGGAGAGAACTGATACTTGAAAGCAGGCAGCGGCTTTAGAAATAAACAACCCAATTAAAATGGGCTAAACATATGAATAGACATTTTTCCAAAGAGCAGATACAGGCTAAAAAGCACATGAGGCAATGCTCATTTTCAGCAATGCAGATCAAGACTACAATGAGATATCACCTCACACCTATAAGAATGGCTGCTATTAAACAAACAGGAAACTACAAATATTGGAGAGAATGTGGAGGAACTGTACACTTATGCACTGCTGGTGGGAATGTATAATGGACCAGCCACTAGGGAGGACTGTTTGGCGGGTCCTTACAAAACTAAATATCTAGATGCCCTATGACCCACTACTCAGTATATAGCCAGAAGAGCTGAAAGCAGTAACACAGATATTTGCACACCAACGTTCATAGCAGCACTATTCACAATTGCCAAAAGATGGAAATAATCCAAGTGCCCATCAACAGACTAGTGGATTAACAAAATGTGGTATATACACACGATGGAATATTAATGTAACAGTAAGACAAAATGAGGTCCTGAAGCATATGACAACATGGATGAACCTTGAGGATGATATCATGCTGAGTGAAATAAGCCAGATACAAAAAGATAGATACTAGGTAGATGGAAATACTAGTGGACAATAAGAGGGAGGGGTAAGGGGTATGGTATGTATGAGCTTTTTCTTTTTATTTCTTTTTCTGGAGTGATGTAAATGTTCTAATAAATGATCATGGTGATAATATACAACCATGTGTTGACATTGTGAGCTATTGATTGTACACCATGTATGGAATGCTTGTATGTTAAGATTGTGCTTGTACGTTGTTTTATCAATAAAAATTTTTTAAAAAAAGATAGCTACTGTATGATTTCACTATTAAGACCTTGGAAAAGTAAACTCAGAGGCTTATAATATAGAATATAGGAGACCTAAATTTACACAGAAGCTAGAGATGGGTAAACAGTTAATGAGGATGAACTTAAATGTAAGGGAATGGATAGAAATGAAGGCAGTTCATTAGTGGGTTTATAAGTAATACTGCCACATTGAAGGTGAACATGATCAAAAGGGGTTGTATAGAGCCAGGTATCCCACCAAGAAATAAAAATAAGTACTTGCATGAACTACTTCAAAGGTATGAATCTCGTACAAAGAATCAATAATAGAGGGGTATAGGGGGAAAACTACTATGCATGCTATGGTCAATATTTAGGCAAACATCAACATTATCACAGCAATATCAGGCATAAATAGTTGGGGAGTAAAGACAAGAGTTAAGGGGAGGTTTGGGCTTTCTATTTGGTGAGTGTGCTGGTTTGAAACTGTCATGTACCCCAGAAAAACCGTGTTCTTTAATCCTCATTCATTATTATTGGGTGGAATATTTTTTATTATGTTGTTTCCATGGAAATGTGACCCACCCAGTTGTGGGTGGGATCTTTTGATTAGGTGGTTCTGTTCAGCTTAAGGTAATACATCCCAGAGTATGTTGGGCAGATAATTTAAAAGTATTGGCAAAGTCCCCTGAGGGATGGGAGAAAAAATATGGAACCATTAAACTAGTACTATTGGAGAAAACCCTGCTACTCTGTCAAACATTACGGAATTCCAAATTAAAAGGCCAAGCACTCGAGCTTGAGTTTGGCTCTTGTGAAGCTTATCTATGTAGTGGAGAAGCTAAGCCTACCTATCCTCAACCACAGAAATTGGGTCCTTCATCAAAGGGCTTAAACACATGCATCTGGCTTAAGAGTTGGAGAAGCTGAAAGAGGGTCCCTGGAAGGTGAGTCAGGACAGGCCTGGCCACTGCCTCACATCAATGACGTGAGCCAAATGATAAGCAGCAAGTATGTGTAAACCATAAAAATGGCTGCTGCTTCACTTCTACCCTCCAAATCTCCCATATATTCTCTCTTGTGGCTTTTTACTCTAACTGGAAACATACAGAGAAGCGAATTCTGGGAAAGTTAGTCAGCCTAGCCAAACTGACAACTACAAAGCTGCCACAGATGAAAACTGAGAAAATAGAAGAAATTCAAGAAACACAGAAATAAGAAAAGGTTTGACACCACTCAAATGTTGAAGAATGAGTCAACAACGACTTCCTCCTTACCAAATTCAGTGAGAACACATTTCGGTCTTCCTCATTTTCCTTGACCTTCCTGCAGCATTTAACACTATTAACCAATCCTGTTTTCTAAAACCTACCTACAGTCATACCTAAGAGTTAGTTCCAGAGGACCTCTTTTGTGGCTCAGATGTGGTCTCTCTCTCTCTCTCTCTAGGCCTAACTTTGCAAGTGAAATCATTGCCTTCCCCACTACATGGGATATGATGTCCAGGGATGAATGTCTCCCTGCAGCATGGGACAAAACTTCTAGGGGTGAGCCTGGCCCTGGCATCATGGGATGGACAATACCTGCCAGACAAAAAAGGAAGAAAAGAAGTGTAACATATAAGGTATCAGTGGCTGAGAGAGTTCAAATAGAGTCAACAGGCTACTCTGGAGTTCACTCTTACACAAGCTTCAGTTATACATAGCTACCAATCACAATTTGCCAAACCCCAACCAAAACAATTCCCGCCAATCCTAAAGAATATCTAGGGCATTATATAAGATTCTACAAAGCTTCCATGCACTAAGGTAACTTTCCAAAACCAAATTCCAGATAGATCCCTGGGCCAGAGTAAGTCCTGAAATGCAGAGGGACCAGCCTTTTTAGATTATCAACTAGCTCTATCCCCCTATCCCATATTATCAACAACCTCTTTCAACATGAAAAAGTTATAATGGCCACAGTCCAATCACCCCTAAAGAGTTGAAAGATCAAGGGCGATGGTGGAGTGATACAGAGGTCAGGTTTAACAAATAGCATGAGTACTGAATCAGTATATTGATATTTCTTTCAGTCTCCAGTACCTTAGATCAGCTAGAAATAAAAAACTAAAACTGTGGAATTGTAACCCATACCAAACTCTGAAATATGTTCTACAACTAATTGTTGCAATGTACCTTGAAATTTATTGCTTTTACATATATGTTATTTTTCACAAAAAAGAGAAGGGTATAATAGAGAAGATAGGATTCAACAACTAAAAAAAAAAAAAAGAACACCTAGGGCTCTACCTGAGATTCTGCAAAGGTTCCATGAGCTATAATTACTTTCCAGAAACCTATAATCTCCAGATGGGTTCTAAGGTAAGAAGGAAAAACGTAAAACTGTGGAACTATAACCCATACCAAACTTTGAAATCTGTTCTATAACTACTTGTTACAATGTACATCAAAATGTATTGCTTTTCTGGATGTATATTTCACAATAAAAAATGTTTTAAAAAAACAGTGAATCATACTACCTTCTGTTAATGAAGAAAATCACTGGTACTGTTATACAATGAGCTACTATTTTTCAACCTTGATAATTTTAATGGTAATATCAAAAACTAGTAGGCTGTAGTTAAATATATATATATATTGCTACAGGCAGAGCAAGTTCATACAAGCTTTAAAAAAAAAAAAAAAAAAGGATTTCCAGAAAAGAATCTAGCATATGTACCAAAAGCCATGAAAATGTTCATAATATTTGATTTATTAATTACACTTCTGGGAATCTATCCTAAGGAAATAATCCACTATCACACACATATACTCCAACACAAATACATAAAACTAAATAGGTAAAAAAAATAATACTCAGTATGGAAGGAAGTTAAGTAAATTGTGGAATACGTACTGTGGTGGCCCAATGCCCAGTTCCCCTCCTATAAGCCCATAACAAACCTGCTTTAGCCAAGGACAAAGGTCAAGAAAAGAAACAATCTCCCCAGACAAGAAAGAATGTAATTACAGATCTAAAAAGCTGCATTGACTGTATCTTAAACACTAACCTTAGTAAAACATCAGGTCTCAGGCCCCTTTTAATGTTATATAGACACCCGATGCCCTCACACTATAAGGAATGTCTTTGTTCTGAAATCATACATTGCCTTATGCATTCCTGCTCCCTTCGTGGAGCAATAGTCTGGCTAGCCATCACTAGAAAACTGCTCCTGTACGTAAGACCCAATAAACCCACGTCCGCTTCTGTGACTGGTGTGTTTTTCAATCTAGCAGCCAAAAAAGGCTCTCTCACAAGCTCGGTCTGGGCCTGAACACCTACTCAATGGAATATCATGCAATTACTCGATAATTTTAAAGATTCTAGTAATATGCAATCACAAGGTTAAGTAAAAGAAAAAGCATAAAGCAAAATCATATATATACATTAGAACATAATGAAGTTAAAAAGTATTAAGATTCATTTATTTATTCAACATTTAATGAATACATATTATATAAAGTCACTGTTCTGTTACTGAGACAAAATCCTGGTCATCATAAAGCTTATATCCTAGAGGTACTGCATATGGCAACATGTGAAAGGAACTACACAAAAACAACTAGTTGTTAAGGTGAAAATATTATGGGTAACTTTTCACTTCACTTTCAAAATTGTGGGTAATGGTATACAATCTTTACAACTCTAAGACCTGAGAAAATTTAAAACAAAGGCAAGGAATTTTAACTTACCTTTTAATGCTAGATAACTTATTCTCAGTGTCCACACTCCTTGTCTGAAACGTTGAGAGAGACCAAAATGTCAAGTTAATATACGTATTGAAATATCCCTTATCAAATAATTCCAAAGGCTACAAACACTTACAATTGATACCTTGCTCATTTCTGTCCATGTCTGTAGAAATTCTTTAAATAGCTCATTGTTATCATCTCGATTTTCAGGAGTCATTTCTAAAGGTCCAGGAGGCAACAAAGGCTGTTTTAAAAAATAAGAAAAAAAAAGTTTACTGTTTGACCCCCTTTTTCACATGTACTATAATATAAGCTTCAGAAGGGCAAAATGTTTGCCTGCTTTTTTCAGTTCTTTATTTTCAACACCGACAACAGTGCTGGCACATTAGGAGAACTAAAAAATAGTTGTTTAATGAGTGAATGCTAAGTATCCTGTAAAGTCTGTAACATATATTATCTCATTCACTCCTCAACAACTCAATAGATGACATACTAAATTTCAAAGACAATGGAATGAGAAGTTAACTTGCCCAAAGTCACTATGTCAATACTGGAGGAACTGAGAATTGACTCAGATCAGTTCAAGTTCATTATTCAATATTATTATTCTATGCCAACCCATTAATGGGTCTTGAAATCATTTTAAGATAAGCAGCAATTTGTTTTGGTGAATGAGAGTAGAATAGAACAGAATAGAATAGAAAATAAAAGAAAATACCAAAGCACAACACATGAAGTAAGGGTAAGCATTGTTCCATAAAACTTTTGTTTCAGTTGTGTGTATGTGTAATGGGTCATAATATATTTTATTGTGGTCTTGGTTCCACAAAAATGTAAAAGCTACTCTTCTATAATGCTCTCCATAGCACCTTAATTTATAATTAGCTCCCAAACCACCAGCCTAGTAAGTGCTATTTTCCAATTTCTAATTAAGCACTTAGATAGAAAGTATTTTAAAAAGTGAGTGCTCTTCAGGGAGAAATTCAACTTCCCCAAGTTGAATTCTTGATATTCTCACAAGCAGTGTGGACAACCAAACCTACAGGCTGAGCCCCCAGTCTTGGGGTTTGTTCATATGAAACTTAACCCCACAAAGGATAAGTCAAGTCTACTTAAAATTTAGGCCTAAGAGTCACCCCCAACAGAGCCTCTTTTGTTGCTCAGATGTGGCCTCTCTCTCCAGCCAACATGATGAGCAGTCTCACCACCCTCCCCCTCTCTGCGTGGGACATGACTCCCAAGGGTGTGGACCTTCCTGGCAACATGGGACAGAGATCCTGGAATGAGCTGAGACTCAGCATCAAGGGACTGAGAAAAACCCTAGAACGAGCTGAGAATTAACATCAAGGGATTGAGAGAACCTTCTCGACCAAAGGGGGAAGAGTGAAATGAGACTAAGTGTCAATGGCTGAGAGATTCCAAACAGAGTCAAGAGGTTATCCTGGAGGTTATTCTTATGCATTAAGTAGATATCACCTTGTTGTTCAAGATGTAGCAGAGAGGCTGGAGGGAACTGCCTGAAAATG